>OZ024902.1:22877537-22917891 GCA_964017125.1 Flabesymbios commensalis | reverse complement strand
TTATTAAGCATCTGCTTAGTTGGTTGAACATATCTAGTGCCGTCTCTAGGTTTGATTCTAACAGTTAAGTTATGAGGATAGATATTATGCCAATCCATGAATCTACTGGTTAAGATCGACTTAATTGTCAGCTTAACTCTTAAGATCATATCAGAACACGCCTACAATACTAAGTATGCTAATAATACACAAACTTTTCAGAAATAAATATACACGTCATATATATATATACACACATGTGGATGAATCAAGAAGGAGAATAGGTCCAGCGAACACAAAATTAACCCTATGTTGGTTTAACGTTATGCGAAGATGGCCTGCCCTCAAACCAACATTGGGTCAATTTGTGGTGTTTTCTGGGGGCCCACAAGTGGCACATATGGGATGCCGTATTACGATTATTGCCTGTTATTGAGTGGCCGCCGCGGCTTCAGCATAAGACGGATTTCCTGGAGGTAGGGCATACAGCTTTTCCTCTCTTTCTTGGAATGTCATAGTTAACTTTTGTTTCAGATGAATTACTGAATCACCATAGATTGATCCAGAATGAACAGGTACATACCTCTTACCTTATTACTAAACCTTACTCCTGCGTCAGGCTAAACGGTACGTTTTGTATTTCATCTTCTTGTGAAATAGACCATTTTATTGCATTACAGAGGTTCTCATGACCCGCTCTAGCCTATATCCCAGTAAACACAATTGTATAGCATTTATACAATGTTGGTCCAACGTCGAAGACGTTGGGCCGACGTTGTATAAATGTTATACAAATGTTTTGTGTTTACTGGGAAGTTCATATTAAATTACAATAGATTAATTTTGTTTATGTCAAGAAAACATAGTCTGAATCAGACTATCTTAGCAACCTGTGTTGGCTTAATGTTGGAACACCATTTAGAACGTCCACCCATCATCAACACAACATCTAGTCTGAATTGCTGGTGTAGGGATGTTAGGTTAAATGTTGAAACAACGTTACAGACATCAACAAACACCTAAAAAAACATATTCTGACATTCACGGACGTCTGGCTTATTTTTTACACTTCTCAATTTATAGGCCTGCGCCAATGTTGTATAGGCCTAAGGGAAATTAAGTGTGTTTTTTCAACGTGACTGCAACACTTATCTTTTGAAATAACGAGTCGGTGATCTGGATCTTGATCTTAGACACTTGTTTCAATGTTGGAGTGGTAAAAAGGCCAGTGAAAATGATATTTTGTGAAACATGTTAAAGTGAGTCAAATAATTTAATCTTCCATAAATACAAATATTTTTCATCGTTTGAAATTATCAAGAATAAAAGATTAGGTGAGACAAGGGTTGTAATTATCAGATCCACAGCCAAAATGAGGTTCGAAATGTCTACGACATTCACCCAGCATCAAATATATATATATATATATATATATATATATATATATATATATATATATATATAATATGTATATATATATATATATAGATATATATATATATATATATATATAATTATTTATATATAGGTTAACGTTAGGCTGAGGCGTATTCAGGGGGTGATCACCCTTTTAACTCTTAAAGTGCTGCATTATTTTGTATAAACCATTGACAACAAAGGTTTTTTTCAATTTGTAATCATCATAAATCACTACGGCCATTATAAATATTTTCACTCTTTCACGTATAAAGTCGATCCCCGCGCTGTTAGGGTTAATATTGATTTTTTTCAGGCAGGTTCTTATATCTTTATTTACAGCACAAAATCGCTCGTTCGATGTTATTTTTCTATTATTGTCTGCCCTGCCAAGTGCCTTCACAAACGTCTAAGCATAATCCTTATTTTATTCCTGTTGTGTGCTAATATAGGCCTAATATAAAAGTAGTTGACCAGCTTTGGCTTAATGCTTGGCCACCGTCTGTGACATCGGTGCAGCATTATATTCAAACAATTATTAAACCTACGTCGCGTGCATGCCGAGAACAGTCCAAGTTTAGGAAGACGTTGTCCTAACGTTTCATGAGCGTTTTCTTCTGACAGTGCACTGTGCCAGGTACGCGGTACACTGCCTTGTACTGGGTTGCCCTAGCAACCTTTACAATGCAGCCAGTCTCAGTCTTCACCAGAGAAAAGAAAGTCCAGCATGCAAGAGGCATTCACCCAATGTTGTTTTATTGCTGGGCCAGAGTCGGAGTCGCTGGCCCAACATTAAAACAGCATCGGGCGGACGTCTTTTGTTATCCGGATGGGATAATTCACAACGGCTCCCATCATAAAATCACTCACATCATTTTCCAGTAGTGTTAGCATACTTATGATCCAGACTACAGGCTACTCTACTACCTAATAGTTGTAGTAATGTCATCACAAAGTCAGCCCCTGCAGGGTGTCATAATCAACAGTTATTGTATTTGGTCTTTTATTGGTAAAATATGTTTAGTTTAAAAATATTTCAACACCAAAAAAATATAATTCACCTGCTGTTAACAGGAGTTCTGTGTCAGACGAAATTAGACTTTTGACAATCATGACTAAAATCTAGGTGGTGGGTTAATACGTTTAATACATATTTTCTTTTACATAGAAAAAATCTCCAGGAAACACGAAACTACCCTAATACTGGTATAAAGTTAGGTCAGCGTCGCATACGGCGACCCGGCATTAGAGCTCTATAATGTTTGCTACGTCAACTGGTCAAGCTGAACTATGTGTTGCTTATAAATAACTAGCCCAAGTACTTTTAAAGTTTATTTTTAGTAAGTGGTGGCTTGTGGTGTGGCATATCGAAGATAGTACATTGGCTAGGGTCTACATTGGGGAGTTTTACTTTACTTTACAGCAGCGTTGTAAGCCAAAACGTCGAATTGTATTGGTGGTTAGCCATGTTAGCCTTGTCTTGTCAACTATGTCAACTATGTCAACTGTGGCCAATCCCAATAATTATCTTAACCCTTAGAGCACTGAGCTATTGAATTTGAATTTTCAGCCACTTGAAGTTGTGTCTCGCTACCGCGACACACAAATTCAAGTGCCTGAAAATATATGATTTTTGGGAAATTTAGGTCCCAATATCTGTCAGTATTTCAAGATTGAAGGCATATTCTAGTTTTAACAACTGGTTATCAGGGGTTATACAGGTGCTAATAAAAACCCAGAATGTCTACTCTAGTCGACATCAGTGCTCTAAGGGTTAAGGTTAATCCTGGTACAGCTTGCTCTCATTACCATTAGAAAAGTTAAGATCAACTTTTCTAATGTAAACTAAATAAGAGAAAGTTACGAATATAAGATCAATTAACTGCTATCCGTAAGCACTAAGGGTTGTTCCAGCAAACCACCAGTAGCCCCATTGGCGACAATCGGGTTTTTTCGGGGATGGTAGTAGGCCTATACAGAAAATGTTTAATTTCGGAAGGGGTGGTGGTCTTCAATTTACACTTACACGGTGAGGGTGTTATGTTGTCAATAACTATTTCCAAGGTGGTGGTTTACTGATATATAAGCCATGAGGAAATATCGGGGACTGTGGTGCTTAAAGCTCAGGAAATCCGGGCTCTGTTGTGGTACAAACACCGGGAGGATGGGTTTAATTTTTCAATTGCCGTCCATGGGGGGTTACTGAAATATCTCCCAACTAAGATAACATTAACATTATTAACCCTTTTAGACCATGGTCAGGTCAACACCTCGTGCCTAATGGGCTGTTTGTAGGTTAACAACATGTGTTTGTGAAGAACACAGATTGCTCGCTGGACGTTTTTCACACATTTCAAATTTATTAATATGAATAGCAAAACAAGACAATGGTTTTCCCTGATCTTAATCCTGGTGTTGTTTAGTTGGTTTTCCCTGGTTTTATCAAATAGATTGACCCAGATCTTAGGCCTGTGATTAGTCGAGATCTCGACCAATCCCATGTCTAAGATATGGGTCATACGCTTTGCGAAAAGCGGCCCTGACACACAACTTTAGACAAACGTTGGCTCACTGGCCTTGTGAGATGACGAGTAGACACCAAGACAAACATGGAAGAAAAGTGATACCCAAGTTCATCTTGTTGGTAAATGCTTGTACCACAGTTGGCCTCGGAGGTCATAGAAAAAGTATAGGTTTATAATTTCCATAATTGTATATATTGAATATATTTAACTGAGAGCGTTACAGTCACTTTCTAGTTCTTTTTGCGGTTGACATTTCTGAATTTCAACCAATTATTTTCAACTATGGATCTGCTCTGCGTTGCAGGGCCAAAATACAGTATCTTCTTTTTGTAGTTTGGCTTTGTACGGCGAGCATATTCCTATACCCGGATTCACATTAGCCAGGCTGAACGACTTTCGCTGATTTCAGTTTTTTCAACCAATTGTCATGCAATTTTAAAACACTATTTTCTGGTCATGCGGAGACTATAATGAAAATTAATTGACTAACTTTAAACTATTCGTGCTTCCAGCAACATTATTATTACATAAACGTAAGATAAAGGAATTTTATTTTAACAAACTTAATACATACGATGTAAATAATCAATGCTCATAGAGAGCAGCTTCTGGATACAGTAAACATCATTAGCTTTTTATACATATAATACACATTTTTAGTGAAATGGGACACTACCATAGAATAGATACTCTGGTAATAATATCATAATCTAATTTCTGTCACTAATTATTATCTGTTATTGTCTGCCATTCTTAACATGTTTTTTATACTCAGAATTGTTTATATATTGCGCTTGTAAACATTCTCTGTAAATTATGCTGTACAGCGCCATTGTCATCACTCATGACAAATCGAAATAAATACAAAATAAATAAATAAATTTTCTATATTTTCCATGCTATTTTAAGGGTTGTTGCCGCCTCATTCGAAAATAGTGATTGTAAAATTTAAAGTTGAGAATTAACTGAGAAATCAACTAAAATCATTTACCACGATTAATATGAATCCTACTATAGTACAACATCAGAATCAGTGATATCTAATACGAGAGATCATTGAATATTAACTATTACACGAAGATCAGATAACCGTTTTGTTGACGCTGGAACCACATAGTGCCAGCATTAGATCAACCTCTTGTGATTGCAGGTTTATATTCATGAAGATCCTCCGATCTTGTTGTTGGGGCAGCTGTCTGCACTGAATTAACCCCGTGAAGAAGAGTACACCTCACACACGTGTTCCTCCGCCAAGGTGAGTAGTCCACACCGGCTGTGACGTCACAATGAGGGCAGGGTGCGCATGACACCGCCGGTCTCAGGTTACTACTGATTGCAGGGGGGATGGGCCGCGCAATGTCGCCAATGTTATTCTAATGTTGCGCCAGCGTCTACGACGCTGGCCCAACATTAAAACAACACTGGTATCATGTCTGGCGCTTGCTGGCTAGGTGTGTCCAGTCTGTTTGGATGGCTGACCTACTGTACCATGGCCTGATTACCTGCCCTCTACCAGCTTATCTCTAGCTATCACAGACTCCTCAAAACGAATCATGAAAGTGGTGCCTTTATGCCAGTGGGCCGTCACCTTGCAAGGCTACAAACAAACAAAAACACAAAACAATAAGCATTTTATGTTATCATCCACACTCTATACAACCAAATTATAGAAATATAATTGTAATATTTTAATGATTCGGAACATCAGGTAGTAGTGCAATGTGCACACATTTCAGGCAATGGTTATACCCAGAAAGCAGTGGGGTATCATAGATATATTCATGATAAGCACCACCTGGTGAATAACTATAAACATAAACCCACCCGAGAGAGGATTGCGGGTTTAACATCGCGCCAAGATATATCCTGTACAACTGAAGGGGATCAACAATGTCATATATCAATGCTATATCTAAATGGAAGTAATCGTAAATGGGCGGCTTAAACCTTGCAGCACAGGAACCGTCTTTAGACGTCAGAATCTATAGATGTCAGATTCTGTCTTGAGAAAATCCCCAAGTTGAATGAATTAAAAAGGTTAATAACATATAGGTATGTAAATAAAGCGGAGAGAGCCAACAAGCACATTTACATGTATGATAATTTAAAATTGAAAAAAAAAAAATTCTCTCCATGTTTTATACAAAGATATTTCAGCGTTCTAAGGGTTAGGTGGCATGAATACATGATATGACACTTTTTCATACAGAATAAAAACAATGAACTGCACTCCAAAAAGTGGACAAGTGCACCAGCACCATATAAATTATTCATGACGATTTCATACACCCCTTTCCTACGAGTGACACACAAATGCGTCATATGACAAAATTAAAATCAAATTAATTCAATGACAATACTTGTACCCACTACAATGGACTGCACGGATCCTAAATTGTATATATTATTTACACTTGCGTACTTTATAGAGTTATGTCATTTTTATTCACTGTGAGGTGGGAATTGCGCCATCAATTCACACCTCATTGTGATGGAATTTCTGGGTAAGCATAGAGTTAATACAATGTCACGATCCATCACTTTCTAAGACCGGCTTTTGCAACTTAAAAATGTTTAAATGATCAAAATCCTTGTATAAGCTCACCAATACTGATATGTTAAATGGCATATGCTATGTTTAATCATATATGATATGTTTAATCGTATATGCCATGTTTAATAATATATGGCTAGTTTAATCATATAATTATGATATGTTTAATCACATAAGTATGATATGTTTAATGTTTAATAATATATGGTTAGCTCAAACAGTTAAACATACATGATATGTTTAAGCATATATGATGTGTTTAATAACTCGTGCATGCATTTCTGCACTTATACCATGTATAGAGATGTCACATAGGCTAGTTTTTTTATTTTTTTTATTTTACATATCGATGTGACAACGAGTCCAATGTTATTAACACAATCAATTTTCGTAAGACGCCAGTAAACGTTGTTTAGATCTTGAGCGAAAATTACATTCCCTGTGTGTACATCGGCCCACTTATAAGTTGGGTGATGTATACACTGAACTGTGAAAATGTGCTGGTTGGGCAACACCAATAAGTTTTCTTGAATGAATAACCGCGAGTGTGTAAGAAAAAGTCAGATGTGCCCACGAGACCTTCACGGTATGTGTAAACGTAAACAAGTGATTAGTTGTGTACTTAAGGTTAGAATCTACATGGCGGGGAACAAAGTGAACTTCACACCAAAGGGTTCATAACACAATTATTTGTATCCATCCGATAAGCCACTGTGAATTGATATCGTTTGTTCAAGAAATATCAGTCATTTTACTGTAAATATGAGTGCTACTACTGGCTAGCTAATAAAAAATGCGTTATTCAGATAAATTGTAACTGATCTCTCAAAATCTACAACGTTCGTGAATGTAACGCTATAGCTTGTGTCCACTTTTCCATACAAATCACCACTTGACTAAACCACGAATTGTGTTAATATTTTCAGATATTATCATAATGAATGGATGAATGATAATGAATAAATGGGTTTCATTCCACAAGTTACGATACTGATACATCGGTAGAGTAAGACCAGACTGTAAAATGTTGCACCCGATCAATACGATATTTATTTAATATTGGTCAAATTTCTACGATGCTGTCTCAGCATTAAAGTAACATTGGGTATGTGATTGGTGTGGTAATTTACAGTTATTAAAATAACGTTTGACCTTTTACACATGTTCAGTACAATAAAATGACGATTGACAATGACATAAAATATAAATGACAACATTTAAAATCCGACAAAATCCAACAAAGTCTAAAAACTACAAAACAGAAATGATCAATGCCATCTAACTATGAAACAGACCAATACGAATCGAAGACAAACGACAAATCGCGGGTTTATCATAATTAATTGACGACGCTTGAGTGCGATCGCCCGGGGTTATATCTCATCTTCTGCACCTACATAAGTCGGGAAATCTCCACCAGAAGTCACATTCCTCCCCACACACAGGTACACTCAGATGCCGAGCTGTCTCTGGGAGAATTTTACAAACAATTTTTGCCGTCGCTGACAGAAGAATGAGCTAATGATGGTTGTGCAGCTCGAGTGGCGCACCACGCGACCTCAAAACTTCTCAGCTCAATTCAAGAAATGTTTCAGCGACATCTGCTTTTCAGTACAACAGGAGAGAAGACTGGACAAATACAACGTTGGTTTATTGCCGGGTCAATGTCGTGAGCTCTGGCCCAGCAGTAGGCAAACGTTAGATTGGATATAGTATGTTAGGTGGAATGAGAGGTAGAGGATAATAACCTCGTTTGTTAGGATACAGGGGGGCGTCTCAGTAAATATCCTAACGTTGATATTATCCTAACTTTTCTAATTGAATTAAGGATAACATCTTTTGTTGGGATACAGAGGGGGGGGGGGGGGCATCTCAGTAAATATCCTATATTTGATCTGATCCTAACTTTATGTTATTTCGATTAGAAAAGTTAAGAGTGATCCAAACTTTTCTAATGGAAATTAGATAAAGTGAGATTATTATCATTGTTAGAATTTTTTTGTTATTTATTTAAGTTACGATAAAATGTACTGCAAACTGCGGATGATTATTGCTAAATTTGTGATAGTTTTAGAATTATTAATTCAAGGGTTCATTCTCGTTTTTTACACCATAAAGATCATTTGTAAGTGAAGGGAGTTTTTACAAGGTATCTAAAATGACATTGTGACCGAAAGGGTGGGCAGTTCAAAAACAACAGTGGATAGCATACCATTTTCAAGCAATTTTTTAGAGACCAAATAGGCAATTATGATTAGTCGATTTTTTTTTGGGGGGGGGGTGTAGCCTGTGGAATGGTGACATTATTCTGTGAAACTCAATGCCCTTGACCTCCTTTGTTTTCACCGAGCTGGCTAATACAATGAAGTATGGGGGAGGGGTCTTATATAATCTTGTTTTAACCGAGTGACGTCACTGCGTTCCACAGAATGAAGTATGGGGGAGGGGGTCTTATATAAAGCAAAAGCAAGAATGACCTTTTCTTGACTTGACCTCTATTTTCGGTTCGATGTCTATGTTGTGAAAAGTTCGTCGGAGAAACAATAATTTCCAATTAAGCCAAAGTGAGGTTAGCCAATTACAACCTATGAATTATTATTATAGACCAATTTCTCGCGTGGAGACAATTTTTGTTTAATATTAACCGATATTAACCCTTTCAGCGCGGGGGCCGACTTTAGACGTCAGAATCTGACGTCTAAAGTCGTGACCCGCACTGAAAGAATAAAATATTTATAAACTCATATTAGGTATTAAAATGCACCGGGAATAGATAACTAGACATTTATGATGACAACAAATTGATAAAACCCTTTATTCTCCATGGTTTATAACAACATATTTCAGAGTTGTAAGGTGTTTGCTGGGGTTCGTGTAAGTGACACACACCACGGGAGCACCCCCGCACTGTACGGTTTGATGTGTCTGTGAATGGACAGTGTGCACTGAAAAGTACCTTAATGATATGTAGGAGAAGAGGCACTACCTGTGCCAGCAGGCGGCATAGCACTGACAAAACCCACACAGCAAACGGATTTGTCCGTATACATTTTCTACGGACGGATTTTTTTATCAGGTCAATTCTTTTTGCAAAACCACTTTTTCCCTTCTGTGACATCTATATTAGTTGATATTTCGCCTGTAAACTCAATGATTATAGCTTTAGAGTTAAATAGGCTGGGTGGCTGTTATTTGAATTAGATAGAGACAATTTTGGGTATTTTATGAAATCAGAACATTTATTAACCTTCACGTGTGAAAATTGCTGCAGCAATTCAACCTAGATGGGAAAGAAAAATAAGGAGTAATACATGTAGCTGGAATCTGGGAGCATCAGCAGAAGAGACGGTCTGTATCAGCAAGAGGCATCCCAGCAGAAGCCAAACGCTCACCCAATGCTATTTTAATGTATTTTTCATCATTTGAAGCTGGAAATTGTGTTAGCAATTCCAGCTTCAAATGAATGAAAAATAGACATAAATAATTCTATATTTTATTGCAGGGTCAGTGTCGTAGACGGTGGACAAACATGGAGCCAGCAATGGGTCCATGTCTCGCGTTTGCAGGTACAGATCTGGACAAACCTCAATGCACAAGGGTAAATGGTTTAATTGGGTCCATTATGGGGCGCAGAGTGACGGACTCTCAAATGATCCAGGGTGTGAAAAAGTCCGGAATGCGGGACTCGCAGGTTTTCAATTGAGAACGTATTATTCAATTGAGAACGTATTATGGCTCAATGCTGGTGCAAAATCTGTACATGTTGCTCGGAACCAGAGCTATCGCTGGTGTAGATCAAGCAGACATGAGACGTTGATCCCATTCCTGCAAAGTTGAGCTAACGTTGATTTAATGTTGGCCCACTGTCTTTGACGTCAGCCAACATAAAACATTGGTTTATCGTCTGGGATGTCGGTTTAACGACGGTCTAGGACGTTAGCTTAACAGTTAAGAAACTTATGTTAAACGGCCAGCTTTTGGTTGGGGATTCTCCAGAAAATCCGGAAAGTTTTGTGCAGTCTGCACGAAACCTTTGCCAAGAAGCAAAAACTATACACTAACATTGTATATTAAATATACAACTTCTGCTGGTTTACTGTTGCACCAGCATCGTAGACGGTGGGCCAATATTAAACCAGCACTGGGCAATGCGCCTGGGAGGTTCACATTCACAGACTGGCATCCTTTCTCAATCAAAATTGTTGGCAGAGTTTCGACGCCCCCGCGGTACTAGTCAAAGTCAAGTCAAAACTCATTTATTTGCCAGAAATTACATTCAAGATAATGAAAAAAACCAAATATGTATATATATTTAATATATATCTACACTAATGATAATTGTAATAGGCTGGAGACCTCCATTAAGACACATTGTGTATCGCTATCATGGAGGCCACCATTCTGATGATATAGATAGTTGCTGTAAGTTGAACATGTTGAAGAAACAAATAATTGAGTGAATAAAAAATAAGGTGAAAAAAAAACGAAGAAAGGAAATGAGTGAATTAATTTTTGAAACTAAATAGTTATGAAGTGATAATGAAGTGGAAATGCGCGCGATCAATAGAAACACCGTACAATGAACCCAAATGCTTAAGAAAGTATAAGTGAAATAAAATACATAAATAAATGGTAATAAGAGGAGAGAAAACAAATGCCGTCAATATAATATGTTTTTGTCATAGTACTATTATTACTATCTACTACAGGGGTGCTGCCCCCGCGGTACCACAGTGGTGCTGCCCCCCCCCGCAGTAATACAGGGGGTGCTGCCCCCGCGGTACCACAGGGGTGCTGCCCCCGAGGTACCACAGTGGTGCTGCCCCCCCCCCCCCCCCGCGGTAATACAGGGGGTGCTGCCCCCGCGGTACCACAGGGGTGCTGCCTCCGAGGTACCACAGTGGTGCTGCCCCCCCCCCCCCCCCCGAGGTACCACAGTGGTGCTGTCCCCCCGGTACTAAAGGGGGTGCTGCCCCCGCGGTACCACAGGGGTGCTGCCTCCGAGGTACCACAGAGGTGCTGCCCGCGCGGTACCACATGGGTGATGCCCCCGCGGTACTACAGGGGTGCTGCCCCCCGCGGTACTACAGGGGTGCTGCCCCCGCGGTACTACAGGGGGTGCTGCCCCCGCGGTACTACAGGGGTGCTGCCCCCGCGGTACTACAGGGGTGCTGCCCCCGCGGTACCACAGGGGTGCGGCCCCCGCGGTACCACAGGGGTGATGCCCCCCGCGGTACCACAGGGGTGCTGCCCCCCGCGGTGCCACAGGGGTGCTGCCCCCGAGGTGCTGCCCCCCCCCCCCCGCAGTAATACAGGGGGTGCTGCCCCCGCGGTACCACAGGGGTGCTGCCCCCGAGGTACCACAGTGGTGCTGCCCCCCCCCGCGGTAATACAGGGGGTGCTGCCCCCGCGGTACCACAGGGGTGCTGCCTCCGAGGTACCACAGTGGTGCTGCCCCCCCCCCCGAGGTACCACAGTGGTGCTGTCCCCCCGGTACTAAAGGGGGTGCTGCCCCCGCGGTACCACAGGGGTGCTGCCTCCGAGGTACCACAGTGGTGCTGCCCGCGCGGTACCACATGGGTGATGCCCCCGCGGTACTACAGGGGTGCTGCCCCCCCGCGGTACTACAGGGGGTGCTGCCCCCGCGGTACTACAGGGGGTGCTGCCCCCGCGGTACTACAGGGGTGCTGCCCCCGCGGTACTACAGGGGTGCTGCCCCCGCGGTACCACAGGGGTGCGGCCCCCGCGGTACCACAGGGGTGATGCCCCCCGCGGTACCACAGGGGTGCTGCCCCCCGCGGTACCACAGGGGTGCTGCCCCCCGAGGTACCACAGTGGTGCTGCCCGCGCGGTACTACAGGGGTGATGCCCCCCGCGGTACTACAGGGGTGCTGCCCCCCGCAGTACTACAGGGAGTGCTGCCCCCGCGGTACTACAGGGGGTGCTGCCCCCGCGGTACTACAGGGGTGCTGCCCCCGCGGTACTACAGGGGGTGCTGCCCCCGCGGTACTACAGGGGTGCTGCCCCCCGCGATACCACAGGGGTGCTGCCCCCCGCGGTACTACAAGGGGTGCTACATCCGCGGTACTACAGGGGTTGTTGCCCCCGCGGTACCACAGGGGTGCTGCCCCCGCGGTACTACAAGTGATGCTGCCCCCGCGGTATTACAGGGGTGCTGCCCCCCGCGGTACTACAGGGTATGCTGCCCCTGCGGTACCACGGGGGTGCTGCCCCCGTGATACCACAGGGGTGCTGCCCCCGCGGTACTACAGGGGGTGCTGCTCCCGCGGTACCACAGGGGTGCTGCCCCCCTCCCCCCCTGCGGTACTACAGGGGGTGCTGCACCCGCGGTACCTCATGGGTGCTGCCCCCCCCCCCCCGCGGTACCACAGGGAAGCTGCCCCGCGGTACTACATGGGTGTAGGAAATACTGTGAAGCAGCAAGAAATCTCAGATTCTAATCCCATCGTTCCAAACAGAGTAATATTACATGTAATATTAGTATAAATTACTAGCAATGATGTGATCACAGATGATTAATAAACTAAACTCTGTTGTAGCAGCATCAGTGCAAACAATTAGATAACACAAGACAGTATATATGTTTCACTTTTAATTGGCATAATACACTACAACCATACAATATTAGCCTAGGGCTATTTGATCGATTTACATAATTATAAACTCAAAAACGTTGATTCGTTCTGGCAATATGGATCGGTTGTTCAATCCAAACACCCTGTAGAAAATTTAATCTGTAGATATCGTCAAGTAGTAGTAGTGTAAATCATTGCTTTATGCCACTTTTCGGCACAAATGGTCTTATAAGTGACATTGTATTACGATAAAAAAACACCCTGTAGAAAATGTAATCTGTAGATATCGTCAAGTAGTAGTTTAAATCATTGCTTTACGCCACTTTTCGGCACAAATGGTCTTTTAAGTGACATTGTATTACGATAAAAAAAACGTTGTAGTCAATTGATGAGATGAATGATGTACAGATGATGTGAGGGTGGGGGTGATAGGGCATGGTGGGTTATTGAGAGCGTTTTCCTTCGCTCGCCCAATAAGGGGTTCTGGGCATGTCTTGGGGACCTACCCCCAGACATGCCCAGATGGCCGGAGACTTGGTTTTCACTGTGCAATTTAATGCTGAAACTCTGTAGCATTTCGCGCGGCTCCGCTATCCTCGGGTCGGATAGTCCCCAGAGTAACAATAGGAAGGATAACTCCCTCTGTGTAACTCCATTCATCTCACGTGAGAGACCTAATGTCAAACACGCTACTACCGGTCATTTAAGGCTACCACAGCCTACACCAGCGAGCAGTCGAGCGGAGGTACCAGGGTACTCCACTGGCAATCCGCCCGAAGATTATGGCCAGATACGAGGAGGCTGCAGCTTCCCTTAGATGATTGCTGTAGACTAGTGCTTCCGTACCATGCCATACAGCATGCAACTGACGGAACAGATCCCTAATGACCCTCCCCGGATGGGGGCAAAAAGTACTACTACTAGCAATTATCCCAGTACCCCTAGATATCGTCAAACGAAATGCTTACCAAAAGTACACACGGAACAAATGGAGTAATTGCGAAACTTTGCTGCCACTCATTTCAAAATTAAATGTTAAAATATCTTCATTCTGTGGAGCAGATGCAATGGACAATCTTGTGTTATTGTGGAATCGGGAAATTGGGAACACACCAGAAAGAGACCAATCTGTTTGCAAACAGTCTTTGTTTTTCCATTAGTGACGGTGGTTTGGGCTCGGCTGTTATGACTACATGCGGAATTAACACCAAAAGTCACCTGATCTTCACCAGAAATATTAGTTTGGTTTTCATGTGAACCATAAACCTGACAGCACGTTTTGTATACACCATAGACACCAAAGGGTCTCGTTCAATTTTGAAATCAGCATAAATGTCTTAGTTGGCTCTTTCCGCTTCATTTGAATATCTATGTTATTGGTTAACGGGCACTATTTTTTAAAAAAAAAATTCAGTGCGGGCACCGTCATTAAACGTCAGAATCTGACATCTGTAGACGTCAGTTACTGACGTCTAAAGACGATCTCCGCGCTGAAAGGGTTAAACGTTCTGCTTCAATGTCAGGATGAGGCTGCGTTCAGAGAAAATATGTAATTGGAATCCTAAGGGGCGACATGGTACCTATATACTGGACAAACTTTCAATAGATTCTGTTTAGTTTCTCTCCAATGAGTACTTTTACTGTTCATAGTATACAATTACTAGTATTATTCAAAACTGTACATATTATAATGTTATTCAATATGTCATAAAATGTTATCATTATTGTATAAACTAAATCAACTAAACTAAATGCGTCTGAATTTAATCTAGGAAATAGCCTACATTTTAAATTTATGTGGCCTTTAATTTTATGTTCTTCTTGAAGCTCCAGTTTATAACAAAACCCGCAAACATGGACGGTGGATACGTAACCGGAATTATTCTGGAAGAATAAGAAGAATTTTACAAAGTTTAAAAATCTCTGGCATTTAGGAACACATTTGCGTCATTTGAAATCAGTCAATGCCAAACAACAAGCAAGTAACCATGATGTCCAGGGGCATTATGGTAATG
Organism: Flabesymbios commensalis; assembly: GCA_964017125.1. NCBI lineage: Eukaryota > Metazoa > Annelida > Polychaeta > Terebellida > Flabelligeridae > Flabesymbios > Flabesymbios commensalis. Next base: position 22,902,806 of record OZ024902.1, on the reverse strand, counting down.
TAGATTGACTTCTCAAGATCGTCAAACATGAAATCCAGCTTCTAACCAAAGTCATCCAGACAACTAACACGGTAACCACAGGGCCCTGAGCCAATGCTGGATTCATGTATCCAGCATTGATGCATCGAACCAGCATTGGCTCATGGGACTGTGTTTGTGGAAAATAACAGAACAAATACGAGATGTTTAACCCTTTAACCGCCGGTGCCGCATATTTTCGGGTTTCCATTTTTTATTAGCAAATTAAGTACCACATTTTAAATATGTTAAAGATAAAATGTGACATCAACCAGCAAGATTTGACAAGAGTTGACCTCCATTTTGGTAAATCTGAATAATTTTCACTCACTTGAAGTTGGAGATCGCGTCAGCGAGACACAACTTCAAGTGGGTGAAAATTCAAATTGAATAATTTGGCGGTTAAAGGGTTAAACCCTCAAGATGCATCAAAGCATAATTGTGCATCTCTGAAGAATGTCTTAATTTTCTACATCTTTTAGATAGATAATTTCCAAAGAACTGTTTTAATAATAACAGTATATTTTTGTCATTAATCACCCATTTCAAATCATCTTCATCCACTGCAAGTCGATAATTAGCTTGAATTGTTGATGATATTTAATACATTTGTGCCACCAAAACATCGTTAAAACAGTACGTTTATATGAGATAAATAAGCCGTGGTGATCAGGGGGTCTGATGAAGTGACCGCATTCTTAATACAAGACGTCAACAAAACCCCGGGGCTTACACCATTCAATCTCAATTACATCCAAATAAAGTACTAGTTACCCATAGTATTTGGTAAAATTTGATAGCATTATAATATCCTTTGTAGAACATTGTGGATTACCTTGTTAACCCTTGTCCTGCTAAACAAATGTATTTTCACCCACTTGAAATTGTGTCTCGCTACCTCGACCCACAACTTCAAGTGGCTGAAAGATACATTATATATATTTGTTTAATTTTACACAAAACAATCACAATTCTTGATGTTTGAACACCCATTTCCTTCCCAATAACGGTGATTTAATCAGCTAATAAAACGAATAGAAAACGACAATAGTCGTGATAAGCAGGTTTAGGGTTAAGACTATTCAAACTGTGCAACGTTAACAAAATTTAAAAAAAATATAAACAGTAAGAAGTTACACAAAAATATGAAATAAGTATTCGCGTGGATGCTAAAAACGATCATGTACATTTTGCTAAAAACTTGAATGGACTGTTATTTCCGCAAATGATACCCTCACTGAACTATTACAGCATCCCATTCAAAAGGTGATAAAAATATTTTTGTATACGAAGCTGGAGATCGCTAACACAAAATGCAGTTTAATATATTAAAAATATTTTCAAAGAATGAAAAAAATATACCAAACCAGAAAAGAACAGAGAATTCAGTCCAGACAATTCCAATCATAATACAAGATTCTATTATTTATTTTCTGCGAGGGAGGCCACATATTTATAGGGTCACTGGACTGATAGGGTTAATTGGTGAAGGCAACACCCTTGCCTGTGGGCAACTGGCTGGCAAGTCTCGGACACGTGTAGTTCCTGGAATTTCTGATCTGGGCAACTTCGCGGTATTCCATACCAGACATCACGACATACAGCCCCAATTTTGATTTAAAGTCAGGCCACCGTCTGTGACGCTGGACCAACATTGATGCGACAAAATTCCAATGTCTCATGTTCGATGGGATGTTGACCATGTTGATAGCATGCCTAGGTGAATTGCCAAAACAAACGTTTACTAGATGTTGTTAGCAGGCTGGGCTAACAACATTGGATGAACGTTTCTTGTTGTGAGACACTCCTTAAATTAGGTTACAGTGATATCCACTTAACATTTGTGAAGTAATCAAAAGTAGTATAAATTGACAAGTAGGCTGTACAAAAATGTACACAAATATAATTCGCTATTCTTTGTTTTGACCCAACCGCAATTGAAAAAAATGTCCTAATATATTTTGTTAATAAATTTAACATCGAAACGCAAAAGTAAAGAAAATAATTGAAAATAATACACGAAAAGAAATATATGATGAGATGATAATTAAGATGAATAATGAGTTGCTAATGTAAAAAAATTGTGATAATGACGATGATGATGTTGTGACGTTTTAAAGTCAGCTAACAAAATAAACCAAAAAAATACAAAAGCATGCAATGTTTCGAATAAGTATAAATAGTCAGGGCCCATTTTCGAAATTTCCGACTTGGTAAGGCATTTTTTAGTAGAATTTGGCATGCAGTTGTTCTTACACAATTTGGGAACGCTGATTCCAAATCTGCCCCATGCCAAGCTATATTTTGTGTTTTTCCTACTCAAAATTCAAAAACAAAATGGCCGCCAAAATTAGTGAAAATGTCACAACTTTATATCACGGCTTGGCTTACAATGAACATAAAACATCATTTCGGTGTATTAAAACCCACCTGAGCAACATACTTAAAGTCCCCTGAATTTCACCTTGTGCGTTTGCCGCTAGAGGACAAAATCCAAAATGGCCGCCACTGCAAGGCAATGTGCTATAACTCTGCTTCCAAATAACGTAGAGATGTGTTTTTGGTGTCTACATATAGGTTTCTAGCACCCGAGAAACCAATTCAGAGCCGTGATAACATCTATTAGCGATATTTCACAAAGTTATAGGGGGAAAACAAAAGTTGCGCCAGGAAAACGACACATCGTAGGCCAGTGTAATAATAATGATTTATTTAATAAAGTCATTATTTTACATTTAGAAGCCGAGGGAAACAAACGTGATATCCGGCATGTTGTAAAAATGTTTAGACTATTGACAAAACATATTTTATGATTGTTGATCACTGTCCGGCACTAGATAACCTGTCGCTCACCATATATCCGTTTAAGGCTTATCAGTATGTGACCTATGTGATATCCATCTGCATCGTGTTTTTACAGTATCGTAAGAAGGAAAGTAACAATTTAAATGTGTGTTGGCCACGGGTGGCACCCTCCTGCCCAAACCCTGTACTAGGGTTAAGCAAAACATGAAGTTAATCCATCAAGGTGGTCTGCATAACCATGACAATAATGACACACATACATGTTCCGTTCTTATTGAGACAAGAAGTCGTTTAAATATAACAATTTATGATTCTAGTAACTAGGTATATTGTGCTGGTTAAAACGTGGACATCACATAAAAATTATGTTTCTCAATCGGATTGACAATTTACATAATCATAATAATAGTATCATCTTATTTTTTATATTTTTGATCAGAATGGATACCGTACAAAAGCCTGGTAATGCGCTGATAACACAGTTTTCAAACATAATTGAACGAATAAAGTCCCAACCATCGGCTCAGAGATCCACACAAAACCGTAATGTAGGCTACAGATATTTCTACTCCCCTAACTTGAATGAGATGATATCACCATCAATAACTATGATAAAATACAGTTACACGATATTGGAAATCTGTAATTTGGTGCAGAAGTTGACTTATATATGTTTTGGGCATATGGGATTGATGGTTGAGGACACGCTAGGGTAATGTTGAAAATACTGACGATGAATTTATTTTATAAATATAGTATGAACATACACCATCTTCAGAAGATGTTAGTAACTAACCTAGTCTTGGCAACTAAATGCTATAGAGTGTCATGAACAAGTCACCAAAGATTATTGGGTACACTATTGCAACAAGATATGATGCAGAATATGTGGTAATTGGGGCAATAATACGTATACCGTTCGTAGCATGATCAGGATGTTTTTATGAAGATTAACATAAAATACAAAAACTTTCTAGATGTGGTCGTGATATGGTAGAATGTATGAGGAATCAGTAGGTTCTGGTCATGCATGCTTCTAATCAGATATAAGCTCTCACTCTCACATAATATACAATGACCCAACAGGTTCAGTTGTGTCTGGAAGTGGTATGGAAGCGACCACCCTATTTTGCAGGACGAGGTATCAATGTTAAAGACAATAAGTCTCACCATATATAGAGTGATGAAATCATATGATGGACGTGAAGATACTTAGGTCCATAATAACTACATGTCTCCTCCAGACATAGTAGATTAATTTTCATTCATACAGAGTATTTATTACTTATCTATCATTTCCATGCGCACTGCGATGTTATCTCAGATGGATATATGACAGATAAAGTACAGAATCAGGGAGGAGGGCAATACAGTTTCGGTTCAATGTTCAAATTCACCACTTTTGGTAAAGAACAATGCCATTCAACTATTCAATGAACACTGGTAAGTGTGAAAAATACTGAGGTACATGATAAGACGACGTTAAATGTTATTACGGCAATCAAACTGTCAGATACTGACAATGTGGTAGTCGTAGGAACTGATGTAAACTTGCTCATTCTGCTTTCGAAACGTTCTCATCATAGCAATGGCTAGCTGTGTAAACCTAGATTTTGTGATATTTACCGTACCATTCAACTGTCTCAATGGCTTCCACAACACTAGCACATAAATTCTAAAAGAATGACATTTAAATTAATTCATAAACATCCATAGCTAAAACTTAAGCCAATTGGAGTATTTCAATGTATCCTCTTCGTCAATAACCCCTGCCACAAAAAGTGGATATTGTTTCCTTTGTATTTTAGGCCTGTTTAGCAATAAATACAGCTCTGGCCAGATACCAGTATTATAAACATCTATGAGATTGTGTTTGGAGTTTCATAGATGGACAACTGCAACTAGTTCTCGTGTAAAAGCTTCCTGATCAACCTGAATAACTATCACATTTAGTTTGATTAAGTGTGAACTAGGACCAAGAGAAAGTAGCCAATGACGTCCTATCAAGGAGTCGCTACATCTATTCCGAAGCTGCACACATATATGATCAATATATTGATAAGGGTGACTATTCTAGCATTATCATTATGCAAGATGATGGCATTCATGCAAATCTGAGATATACACAGCAAGCCTATGTAGCTACAGTGATGAAAGTAACACATGCTACTTTTTTGCAATTTCCTCATAGTTAATGTGTTGTTTTTAAATAATCATATTTTTGCATTCTCCGTTATTACATGTAACATGGAAGTTGAGTTTTTTATGCTGTGTAATATTTTTATATCAGAAAACTATCTAAGCGCCAAAAATAACTTTCTACGACATTTAGAAAAATGGTTATAGTACTTGCTGTATAATTGGCGGCCATCTTGGATTTATTCTCAGAAACTGCATGTAATATAAAAGTTAGAGGTTATTACTGTATTGTACTAGATTTATTGGTATCAAAAACCTATATTTAGCCACCAAAAACAACTTTCTATGATTTTTAGAAAAACGTTATGGTACTTTCTGTATTATTGGCGGCCATCTTGGATTTTTTGCGTGAAAGTTGACCAGGTCTTAGAACATGAAATTCATCAAAACAAAAATGTTATTTTGAACAAGAAAGTCAAGTTTGTGTGTCCGCTGTGCACCCAGATATGATGTATAATCATGATAAACATGATAAATGAGACTTTATCTGCTATTTTGGCGGCCATTTTGTTTTGCAATTTTGAAAGGGAAAAACTAAAAATAGAGCTTGGCATGGGGCAGATTTGGAATCAGCATATCCGAATTGTGTGAAAACAACTGCATGACAAATTCTACTAAGAAATGCCTTACAAACTTTAAGAATGCCTCTTTTTGAAAAATGGGCCCCGACTAAAATGATTCGTATGCGGGTCTAGATTATCTGAATCGTATAATATAATTAGTTCGACTTGATTTTTACTTAGCAATTTATCAACAGAAAATAAATATTCAGATTTAGGGTCAATGCTTGACGAGGGACAACATGTGCCTCAACCCAAAAATGACGGATTTTATTGTGGCCGATATCTCAGTAACATCTCCTTATATTCTTATTAATTCTTACAACGCTGAAATTTTTTTGTATAAACCATGAAGACCAAAGATTTTTTCAATTTGAAATCATCATAAATGTCTTAACTATCATTAGTTTGCTCTTCAGCGGGGACCGCCTTTAGTCTACAGACGTCAGATTATGATGCCTAATTGGATCTCCGCGCTGAAACAGTTGATAAAATCCGTATTGTATGGCGGATTCAACGTGTGCATGATCGCAAGTGAAAACTTTCTTACTTTACGCAGTTACAATTTTAACGAAATGAATTATTAGCATCCACCGGGAGTACCTTCGGAACGACTCGACAAAATCACACCATACCACGCAGTTATTTAACGGCAGCTGAGTGTGTTGTGGTCTGATGGTGCGGACTGCCACATAATAGGTGTTAAAGAAGTGTGGACGGGATCTGATAAGAGTGAAGATGTCAAGTAGTGAAGTCCCTCTGTTATGTAACAGGCACGCCACAAGTCAAGTATCTGGGCGGCACTATCACAGCAAGCACGAGACTCGAACCCAACGCTGGTTTGAAGTTGGTCGACAATCTACGACGTTCGCCCAACATCAAACCAACCTTGTTAACGTCTCGTGTTTCCTGGGACTATATCAGAGGTTTTGTGTAGAACAAAGCTTCGGTAAGTACATAAAGGTCAACATACTTGAAACAGGACACCACATCACAGAGATTGTGCAGTGTCCTAGTTTGTTGTTGATCCCATCATTACATTTCTGTTTAGACCAGGTAGGAAGGTGGTCGACAGAGCACTTTACTCTTCTCAATGTTAAGGTGCGTTCATACTAGAGCGAGTGAATCCTGCAAATCACTCGATCTGGTGAAAGCGGACATTATTAAGGGGATCCACCGAGGGTATACATTTGTAGTTCAAATGAATAAATGCATGAATAATGCGAGTATTTATACGGCGCACATATCCGCCCTAGGCTGCTCGTGGCGCCTTATATTATATTATCCCTGGTCATTGGAGATGTTCGTTCAAGTACCATTTCAACTCCCAGGGGAGCATACAGCACTTCAGCCATGTGACGCTAGTAACTTGTCGTAAAACAATTATCATCTCTGTCCCTCCAGGTACTCATTTTACATCTGAGTGAATAAATGAATTAGAGAATGAATGAATGAATATATGAATATATGAATAAATGAATGAATGAATGAATGAATGAATGAATGAATGAATGAATGAATGAATGAATGAATGAATGAATGAATGAATGAATGAATAATTTATTTTTACAAATGAACGGGGGAGAAACATTTTATTTCTTTGAAACTCGAATATTTAGAGCGGGGTTAAACATTAGATCAACATTGGGTTAACGTCTTGTGTTGATAGGGTTGTAGTTAAGTCAGTGCAGAGCGCTACTTATTAGCAGGATATCCGTTTCAACATGTTAACTGTAGGTAACGTATTTTATTACAGGAAACGATTCCCGTGTCCTGCATTCTCCACTGACCTGACCTGTATCTTAATATAACTAGACAAGGTTCTGCTATCGACATATGTGCCTCAAATTAAACTACTAGAAAAACATCGGTCGAAAGCAATAATTTAAAGCTAAAGGGTGGCTATAGCTACAGCCACATTTCTATCATCATGATCATGACTACAGTAAAGTTGTTATGTAAGCTTAACAACGTCCAATGCTTTACACACTTTTAGAGTATATTGAATATTTAAAAGAAAAAAAGTAGTCACTTTCACAAGTACACAATGAGTAGACAGATCTGGCCTAAAACTCAATCTGTAAATGGTGTACTGAGGGAAAATTTATTGACCTTATAACTATTTTATATGTAACGCTCACGCGAAATAACGGAAGAAAAAATACAAAATGTAGGGTTGCAGAGGAAACAATGGCAGAAGATGTCAACACCAGAAGACAAATGTGGCTGTTTTATATTGTTTGGTTTTCTATGGAACCATAACAACCTCCCGTGGGTGATGTTAAACCATCTCATCCCCAAGGAACTCAATAACATCAATAACACAATTTTTTTACTCGTACAGTCTTTCTACTATATTGTACTGGTACAACCATTTTCTAATATTACACACTGAAAATATACATGTTTTTTTTCTCTCTATTGTGAATGGTACCCAGAAAGAAATAATCTCAAAAAATATATACACTTTTTTCAAATGTTCAGGATTAAAGGCCAGCAAAAAAGAGACGCCCAGATTCCTGGATATCGTCAGAATCGTCATCTGGTATACGATCTTGAAAATATTTTAAAAATCACCTCAGACTATTCACGTGTGTGAATGACACAACTCACGCCTCATTTTCAACATGAATATCGCAATAATAACCGTCAAATTATTCAATTGGAATTTTCACTCACTTGCAGTTGTGTCTCGCTTACGCGATCCATAACTTCAAGTGAGTGAAAATTATTCAGATTGACAAAATGGAGGTCAATTATTTTCAAATTTTGCTGATTGATCACATGACTGTTTTATCTTTAACGTATTTAAAAGCTAATATGTATTGTTCTAATGAAAAAGTGTAATAAATGAATATAATCGGTACCGGTGGTTAAAAGTGTATGTAACAAGAAAAGGATGTTGTGTCGAGCATATGAGTCCCGGCAGCAGTGTATAATATTGAACATGGTCAGCAAAACCGAAGTGCAATGGACAGACCTCACAACCAGGTAAGTATGCTTTGATTATGGTGGCAATCACCGGCACTAGCCGAGTGTGTGCATAAAAATATGGTTCATCACGGCCATAGATTAAAAAATTCCGTTAATTTGCTAATTAATAGGATAAATAGCACCGGAAGTACACTGTCAAGTACACTGTCAGGACCATTGCCAACTACATTATAGGGCTTGTAGACCGCTCCTTGTTCGCATTCGCCTATAATCTTGCGAACAGTTTTCGCAAAGCAAAAACATACAATCCCTCACAGAGTGAAAGGGGGTCTCAATTAGTGAGATAAAACAACATTTTTTTCCATTTTAACACTTGTCCTGCTGGGACCGGTATTTTATATAGTTACAAAAAAGTTTCACATAAAATGTCAAGTTGTACAATATTTTGTGGTAGTTTTGTTTATTAATCAGATAATTCAATTCCGGGTACGTTTATTTTTCATTTGAAACTGGTAATTGCGTCATACATTTTAACAGTTTGGCACAATGTATATATTACCAGATTCGAACCAGGTACGCACAGGTTACGTTTCCCAGGCCGCAACTGACGAAATTAATGTGGAAAGTCTCCGAGATGATAGTCAACTTACAGTTATGTAGCTTATTTTTGCTTTACTGTAACATTGTCTCTGTTGTTCTGACCACTGTTGGTTACGAAAGTAACTATACATATTTAACCAATGAACCATTGAACCACCTTAGTGGCGAAAATGAATCATTTGGCATGAAAAAAATAATTCCAGGGAAAACAATTTATTCCATCGCAAAAAATTGAGACTTCTGAGGCCTATCTCACTAAAAATCTGAAATTATCTTGACCATCCCTCCCTTTCAATTTGCAAAGTTAAGAGCATTCTAAATTTTCTAAAGGAAAGTCCTGTCCCAGCAAAAACGACGCCAACATTAGCCCTGCATTCGGTCGACGTCTCGTGTCTGCTGGGGAATATTTGATACATTCTTTCCATTTTCAATCACCTTCCCATGTGAATATTACTTTTGCCAAGGTTACTGTGAATGGAGGTACCTGGGTAGAGGTTTACTATGAGATAAGAAGTACCAGTTCAATTATAACGTACGTATGCCCGCATAACTCCATCTAATAGGAATGTACGCGCATCAAGCACACCTCCCACACACATACATGACGTGTACATGACGTCACTCATCCCATCTACGTCAGAAGGGTGGGGCGGGGCAGAAAATGTGAGTAAAGCCGTCAGTCACACCCCAGGTGTGGATCACCGTGCCCGATGCACACAATTAATATCCTAAGCACTGGTTTCCAGCAACTGGTTTTCATTCAGAGAAGATTCCCTCTTGTTGACGATATGACCCTTTTACATATCCCAGGTTCGTTGTACAAGTTGTGAAAAGTAGGTCAGGGGAACTGAAATCTCATCCTAAGAACAATAGAATTGTTTCTGGTCTTTTTCACGCTAGTGTTCGAGTGATTAACCGTTTAGCCTTACAGAGCGGGGATCGACATTATACGTCAGAAGTCCTAATCTGACGTCTGTAGACGTCAGATTCTGGATGATGTCTAGAGTCGATCCCCGCGCTGAAAGAGTAAACATATTTATAATGGTCGTAGACCCATAACATAGGTATTCAAATGAATCGGAAAGAGCTAACTAAGATCTTTGTGAAGATTTCAAATCGAAAAACCCTATTGGTCTCCATGGTTTATACAACATAATTAAGCGAACTAAGAGTAAAAGCACTATCACGACGACGTGAACATCTCGTTTTCTCTCGAGACGGTCTATATATCACTCGTCCACACTATATTTCTGACCATCACACTGGGCAGTCCGTTATGATTGACGTTATTATTGGAGAACCACCGCTGATTTTATCTGATATCCTACATGTTTATTGGCGGTTTGAGTTTCCCCATGCACGCTGGTCACAAACCCTCGGCTTTATGCAGGAGCCACTGATTAACACTTTCAACCCTCAATTAAACCTTTACAGCGCTGAATTATTTTTTGTTTAATCCATGGAGATTAAAGACTTTTTTCAATTTGAAATCATGATAAATATCTTCGTTAGTTCTTTCCGGCTCATATTAATACATATGTTATGGGTCTACGGTCGTTGTAAATATTTTAATTCTTTCAGTGCGGGAACCTAATCTGACGTATAAAGACGGTCCCCACACTGAAAGATTTAAAGCGTTAAATTAAAAAAATAACATTTCATCCACTTCAAGTTGTACCTCGGTATAGCGACCCGTACCTACAAGTGGGTGAAAATGCCTCGTTACTTTTTAATTTGGGAACCAAATATTTGCAGATTTTGATGGTTAAACACTCATTTCATTCCCAATGACAATGATTTGATCGTATAACAAAACGGATTAAACACGACTGTAGTCGTCCTTAGTACTCTAAAGGGTAACAATGATATATTCATCCACTATACTACAAGCCGCGAATAAAATCGTTATAAAATCAGGGAAGCAAAAGAATGCTTTGGAGCATCCTCGGGGTTTAAAGGGTTTAGGAAAGCCAGGCTATGTGAGATATTGATTTGACCACGAGACTCTACCGGAGTGTAACTTGCTCAGTACAAATGCATCAACAATGGGAAATATAAAATTAGCACTAGCCAAAACAAAAAAGTGTTGTGCCCAACAAGGCAACAACAAATTCAATGCATTATATGGAGTAGTCACATAAATATAAAAGGGTGTATCTGCTACTTCACAAGTGGCAGATACACCATTTCATATCCCAAGGGGACGATGTAATTCCACAGCGTGTAAGAGTATTTCATTCATTTGAAGCTTGCAATAGTGAGCAATTTTAGCTTGAAATGAATGAAAATGTTCCAAGTGAAATGCAACAGTTAATTCACCGTTATTCATTGCTTCTAGCCAATAACTGTCATATTAACTGTCATATTTAATAAAGAATATTGTCATATTTTGATTCTGCGTGAGATGTGAATTCCCTCCCATGTCACACTCACTGAAGAAAAAGACAATTCCGGGAAATATCTAAAGCGTAATTTATCAAACGAAAGCTTAAAAATTCATCGTCTCGATGGCTTGTATTTTTTAATAAGCCCCGCGACTCAGACTCAAATTCGTTTATTTGAGCGTAATACGTAAAACATACAATTTTTAGAATGATATAGGTAAACCATTCGAGCTCGATCAGATTATGAGCAAGAGACTATGCCACTATGTGTTTTAAAACGACTTAATTACCACAGTTTAGCACGTACGCAACGATAAATACGTTTTAAATACGTTTTTTGTGTACGTTTTATTGGATGTTTTTCTGCAATTTTGAAAACTAAGGGGTGTAAAAGTAAATGAACTTTTGTCAGTTTTTCATCTTTTTCTGATCAGAGAAAACATAGATTTTATTAAAACTATTGGACATATCTGTATCATTCCTGCATTTATGCACTTTTTATTCTTGAATTGCAATTCGCAACAGTCACGTATAAGAAGCAAATACAGCGAAGTAATTCAAGTAACTAACGTGATCCACAGCTTGGTGATGATAATTGAGGTTAGTCAAATTGGAGGCCAAATCTTTAAATTTCACTGGTTGAGACACATGACACAACAAAAAGATGGGGGTTTTTAGTGTGATAATAATCATGTTGAACATTATTATCATGATCATTATACTTAGTGCTCACCCTCCACAACGTTGAATTATTTTGTATAAACCATGGAGATCAAAGGGTTTTTTTTAAATTTGAAATCATCATAAAAGTCTTATTTAGCTCTTTCTGCTTCATTTGAATACCTATGTTATGGGTCTATGGTCATTATAAATATTTTAATTCTTACAGTGCGGCGATCGTCTTTACACGTCAGAATCTGACGTCTGTAGACGTCAGGAGATTCTGACGTATAAAGACGGTCCCCGCGCTGAGAGGGTTAGAGAAATGTTTTCAGTTTACCTTTTATCGGGTTGTTTTTTGTCTGCCGTGATTTTCACACAGTGATAATGAGGTGAGAGTATGTGTTGAGGCTGTGGTGGTCTCCGTGTCCGGACCACCGCCCCTGTCACTACCGATTACACCCTGTACACGCCACACACCCGGGGGCCGACTACACCCTGTACACGGCACACACCCGGGGGTACCTGAGATCTGGCAGGTCCCTTATCACCACCACCCCCACCCCCGGGATATCAGCCACACCTGGTCAGGGATTGGCGGTCACACCCTAACAGCTGGACACACACACCACACACCTGGATCACACCAACACTCAATCAAACACTGGGACGCTGAAATACTTTTGTATAATCCATGGAGACCAAAGGGTCTTTTGAAATTTGAAATCATCATAAATGTCTTAGTTAGCTCTGTTCGCTTCATTTGGATACCTATGGTATGGGTCTACGGCCATTATTATTAGTTTACTCTTTCATTGCGCGGAACGACTTTAGACGTCAGAATTTGACGTCAATAGACTGAAGACTGAAACGGCTAAAGAATAGAAGAGCAAAAGCAATAACAGCAAAAGGAAGACGTTGACCCAATACTGGGTTAAAGTTGACCCAGCGTCGCAGACGGAAGACCAACATTAAACAAACATTGGTTCAATGTCTTATCTTTCCTGGGAAGCAGTGAGATCATATTTGCAACAAGACTACATAAGTCCAGGAGCTCCCGCTCCGAATTAGAATTTGATTAAGCAATTTTGTATAGGGTTATTAATGTAGTCCTAGTCTAGGTCAAAAATCAAGACGCAAGACAACTAGGTCTAAGAAGCCCAGTCTAAGAGTAAGATAAGAACTAGACAGTCTGTCAGAGATTGCAAACCTCCATTGAAATTAATGATCCTAATCAGTATCCCAGTAATGGTCTACCTATCTGGCATGGTTTACCCGATATCAGGCCAATCGAGTTAACTAATAGCTGATTTACGGTCATTTTGAATTCGATATAAATTAGTTAAAAACTTAGGGTGCATCCTCCCCCGAAACCTCAAATTTTGTTTTATAGTAATGGACTAACATCTAACACAGTTTGCAAAATATTGGGCATGTGAAAGTAAATAATGGCCGATAGAGGGCCATTTTGAATTTGATCAAGTCAAAATTTTCCAAGATGCATCCTCAGCTGAAATCTCACATTTCATTCTATAGTTATGGTCTAGCCATCTAGCACGGTTTACCAAATATCGCCCATGTGAAAGTGAATAATGGCCGATAGGAGGCCATTTTGAATTTGATCAAGTCAAAATTTTTCAAGATGCATCCTCTCCTGAAATCTCACTTTTTGTTTTATAGTAATGGTCTAGCCATCTAGTACGGTTACTAAAAACCGGCTATGTGAAAGTAAATAATGGCCGATAGGCGGCCATTTTGAATTTGATCGAGTCAATTTTTTTCAAGATGCATCCTCTCTTGTAATCTCACATTTTGTTTTATAGTAATGGTCCAGCTATCTAACACGGTTTACCAAATATCAGCAATGTGAAAGTAAATAGTGGCCGATAGGCGGCCATTTTGAATTCGATTGAGTCGAAAGTTTTTTAAAGGCATCCTCTCTCTAAACGTCACATTTTGTTTTATAGTAATGGTCTAGCTATCTAGCACGGTTTACCTGATATCGGGCCAATCGAGGTAAATAATGCTGATTGCCGGCCATTTTAAATTCGTAAATTAAAAATTTTCAGGGTGCATCCTCCCCCGAAAACTCACACTTTGTTTTATAGTAATCAGGTAATGGTCTAGCCATCTAGCACGGTTTACCAAATATCAGCCATGTGAAAATGAATAATGGCCGAAAAGGCGGCCATTTTAAATTTGATCAAGTCAATTTTTTTCGAGATGCATCCTCATCTGAAATCTCACATTTCGTTTTACAGTAATGGTCTAGCCATCTAGCACGGTTGACCAAATAACGGTCATGTGAAAGTGAATAATGGCCGATAAGCGGCCATTTTGAATTTTATCGAGTCTAATTTTTTCAAGATGCATCCTCTCCTGAAATCACACATTTTGTTTTATAGTAATGGTCTAGCCATCTAGCACGGTTTACCAAATAACGGCCATGTGAAAGTGAATAATGGCCGATAAGCGGCCATTTTGCATTTTATCGAGTCAAATTTTTTCAAGATGCATCCTCTCCTGAAATCACACATTTTGTTTTATAGTAATGGTCTAGCCATCTAGCACGGTTTACCAAATAACGGCCATGTGAAAGTGAATAATGGCCGATAAGCGGCCATTTTGAATTTTATCGAGTCAAATTTTTTCAAGATGCATCCTCTCCTGAAATCACACATTTTGTTTTATAGTAATGGTCTAGCCATCTAGCACGGTTTACCAAATAACGGCCATTTGAAAGTGAATAATGGCCGATTGGCGGCCATTTTGAACTTTGACAAAATGATTTTTTTCAAAATACATCCTCTCCTGAAGCCTTACAATTTGTTTTATAGTAATGGTGTAGATATCTTGAGCGGTTTTCATGATATTCCACAATATCAGGCCTGTCGAGGTGAATAATGGCTGATAGGCGGCCATTTTGAATTTTATCAACTTCAAATTTTTCAGGATGCATCCTCTCCTGAAACCTTACAATTTATTTGATATTAATGGTGTAGCTATCTTGAGCGGTTTTCATGATATTCCGCAATATCAGGCCTGTCGAGGTGAATAATGGCCGATAGGCGGCCATTTTTAATTTTATCGACTTGAAATTTTTCAAGATGCATCCTCTCCTGAAACCTCACAATTTGTTTTATAGTAATGGTGTAGCTATCTTGAGCGGTTTTCATGATATTCCGCAAAATCTTTCAGTCGGATTTACCGATGTTATAAATTAGGTCAAAGTGCTGGGTCAACTTCAAGGTCAAGGTCCAAAAACCTGAAAAGGCACAACTAGGGACCTTAGAGAACATGTATGTGCAATATGACTGTCATCGGCCCAGTACTTTTCGAGATCTGCTCCGGAAACGAAGTGCGCGTCAAAACGTCTAAATAGGTCATAGTTCTGAACCAGAAGTAGGTCAAAGTTCAAATACCCCAAAAGGCACAACTAGACCCCCTAGGGGTGTTGTGTGTAAAATTTGAAGACAATCGGACAAGTACTTTCAGAGATATGCTCCGGAAACGAATTGTTTACGGACGGCCCAACGGCCCAACGGCCCAACGGCCCAACGCCGTCACATCATCATTTTCTCCTCTGCAACCTTGCGTATTGAATTCAGATTAAAAATCTTTTAACCCGTCCATTAGCCCCCTGGAAGTAACCCACATACCAAAAATTGTTATCCTAGCTTATTTTCTCACAAAGTTATAGGCAAAAGAAGAGGCCAAAAAAAAACGGAGGTAGAATCCATAGCTCCCTTCGCTCACCTACGGTGACGGCGGGAGCTAAAAATAGTATCATAGCTTCGAAAGTATTTCTAGTAATTTATAAGAAATATCCCAAATTGAATAATTTTCTTGGTTGAGCATCTACCACAAACTACTTCATCACCCCTTGTCGTGCTAAGTTAATTTATTAAAATTTTCACCCACTTGAAGCCGTGTCTCGCTGCCGCGACCCACAACTTCAAGTAGCTGAAAATTACTCTTGTCTAATTTGAGCACAAATATTTGGAAATCTTGATCTTCAGACACACATTTCATTCCCAATAACAGTGATTTGGTCGACTAATAAAACAAATTAAGACGAAATTAGTCGTGATCAGCAGGATAAGGTTCAATCTTAGTAGCACCCACCCACTTCCTGAGTTTTCCTCTGATTGTTTGATTTTTTTAACTTGGCAAAATCCCTTAAGCACGACTGTGGTCATTTTACCATCAAGATTTGCAAGCGGGTGAAAATTTAAATAAGTTTACTTAGCGAGAAAAGAGGTATACATCGTCGTGAGTGAATATTGCTTTAAGTCGCTTTCTGCACAATCATGGCAATATCACAACAGAAGGAAGCCAAAAGCCGGGATCATGCCCTACTCTTACCGAATGACTTCAAGGGTTTTTATAGTGCACAGTACGATAGACAGCACTGCAAACTCCAGACTTTGAACAGTTTGGAGAACTGTATATGCACGACCGCGATGAGAAATATCCGCCCCGGCCGGGACTCGAACCCACTACACAACGACCTAATAAGCCATCGGGGCTGGTCGTTTAACATCGTAATTCTATCGAGTACTGGTTGGTATTAAACGTTTTTCTATTGGAAACAACCATCCCGCAAAAGTAAATCATAACGCCCTCTCTGTTTTGTATAGCGTTGCTATGGTAACAACACAAGGCCATCTTTGTGACAGTGAAAGAATAAGCGCACGTGTAGGATGTTATTATCGGGCGGACTACCCAGTTATGCCGGTGTAATACCAGAGCCATCAATAACTGACATGCAAGAAAAAAGCTGATGTCAGATAGATATGTGTTATCAAAATGTAACGGTTTGTAAATCCTGAATGCAGATTACCCCTTACAAGCCTGAATTTACCATTGTCATTTTCATCCACTACAAGCCGCGAATTGGACTTGTAGTGGATGAAAATGACTTGAAGTAGATAACAAATGAAAAAAAATATTGTTATTATTAAATATTTCAACAAACATTTTCGTTCTAAAATGAAGTCAATTTTCAGAGATGCAAAATAATGCTTTAATGCATCGTGAGGGTTAATAGGGTTAATCCTTGAAGCGTTCCAACAAACACGAGACGTTGATCCAATGTAATATGTCATAGACTAGTAAAAGTTCAGGACCTTATTATAGGATCGATCATATCATTCACATGATATTGCATTAAATGCACTAATTCAAAATGTGTCATGCGGTGTATTAAACCCTGTACTGCTAAGACCGTATACGTTTTCAAACTTATTTCAGACTAAGTGAAATAGCACTACAATTTGTAACATATCTTGTGGTAGATGCTCAGTTAATCAAATGATTTAATTTGGAAGATGTCTACTTTTCATATATTATCATATATAATATATATATTTCATTCATTTAAGCTGTAAATTGTGTTAGCAATTCCAGCTTAAAATGAATGAAAAATACTCACAGACAAATCAGCAGCACACGGGTCACGTGACAGAGATTACAGGGTTGTATACAGTACATAAATCCCAGTAAACACTAGATGGGACAATGTTGGTTTAATGACGGGCCAGCGTTGCAGACGGTGAATAACCATTAATCCAGCATTGGCTCAACGCCTCGTGTATAAGTGGCTATAAGCGGTATTATCAAAGTGACTGACTACAGATCTAAGGTGTGTGATGGGTCGAGATGGCCATCTCGACCCATCACACACCTAAGATCTGGGTGAATCGCTTAAAAACATCGCCCCTGAGTCAGGGATTGTTGTTACCAAGGAGGTTTCAACCTCCTTGTTGTTACTGACTGACCCGGATTCATGTCCTGCTATCTGATAGAGCGGCATTCCTATTGACTGATTCCTCACTCTGATATAATCAGGGGGTCACCATTCAATCTCCAGAGGGGGGGGGGGGGTGCTGGAGTTTTTGTCGCGGACAAATTATTTATACCAAACCGGCTCGGCGGCGCGTTGATAATTTGATAACATGTTATATGGAGCAGTTCTTGAAGTAAATTATTTATTTCACGCAGAGTCCGCCCGAAATTATTTATTTAAAAAATATTCCAGCCCGCCCCCCCCTGGAGATGGAATGGTGACCCCCTAATGCAGCAGGGTAAATCAATAAAACTGGACGCATATAACGCCACTATCTGTACGCAAGGATCATCCCTTAGTCTCCGATCCAGTGGATCCATCCCACTGTCCCGAAGGATACACCATGTCGATGAATTGATGTCAACTTAAATTCCTGATTTCTTATTTTGGACAACCATGTCAAAAATAAGAAATACAGGAATTTCGTCTCTATCTCTAGCCTAACTGGTAAATGCGCAGCTCAAAAATTAAACCACTTTTGCAGTTGTAGTCTATGGACATGTTTACATCATAATTATGGTCATATTAATAAGCCAAAATAAAATCCCCGTTTTTTTTATGATTTTAGCCTGTCAGTCCCTTCAACCCTTAAAGCGCTGAAATTTTTTTGTATAAACGATGGAGCCCAAGGGTTTTTTTTCATTTTAAATCTTCATGAATGTCTGAGTTGGCTTGTTCTGCTTCATTTGAATACCTACAGTGTATGTTATGGATCTACGGTCATTGGAAATATTTTTACTCTTACAGTGCGGTAATCGACTTTAGACGTCAGAATTTGACGTATACAGACGTCAGATTCTGACGTCTAAAGTCGATTCCCGCGCTGTAAGGATTAAAATCATCATCACCGCGGTCACAAGATTTTTTTCCACGATTCTTCAATGCAATACAATGTCACATCCACAAACACAAAGTATCGACCGCTGTTGAATTCGCTGCTCAGTCACTCAGATGCTTCAATATTATATAACAATATAATATAATTATATATTATATACTGTTTGGTCATTCTAACATTATTACCCCTTAACCCGCTAATGGCGATCACAGTCGTTTTAACCCTTTCAGGCTTGAGTTTACCATTGCCATCTTCATCCACCACAAGCCGCGAATTGCTGTCGCAATTCTCGACTTGTAGTGGATGAAGATGATTTGATGTGGTTTAAAAATTAAAGAAAATTGCTATGAATTGGTAAACCAGTTTCATGGAAATATTCATTCTAAAACCTTTGGTTGTAGGAAAATTAAGTCTGTTTTCAGGGATGTAAAATGATGCTTCGATGCATCGTGAGGGCTTAAAGGGTTAAAGCTGTTTTATTAGCCGATCAAATCACCGATATTAGGAATAAAATGTGTGTTTAAATCGTCATTGGACTTGTATGATGATCAGTTGATGACTTACACACCGGTGATTTATTTCATGGTGCTATATTCAACATTATATCCCAAACATATTATATTATCGCAGCAGCAGACGACAGATTCAACAGCGGAATAAATATTGATTTTCATGACATGAACGTCAATATTTCAAACAGAAAACAAACGCGTTAGTCAAAATATACGTTTTTTAGTATAATAAAAAACGCATTGATAACAATTTGTGATATTAAGAAAGTCACTCGATTCATATTGTCAGCTCTCTGTCGGAAGATAAAAAATCGAACAACACTGTTGTCCTCCAGACATTTATTTCATATTACTACTTTACCTATCATGCAAGATTTCGGGGATAATCATGATAATGAGAAAAAAATTATTAAAATAACCGCCAGTCAGCTATTTTGAATTTTATTTGTTTGAAATTTGTCATGGGTTATCCTTGTGTAAAACCTTAAATTTTGTTTATATTCATGGTCCAGCTACATGTGTATTTTGCATTGTTTTTAAGTTGCGTAAATATCACAAATCAATAATTTTGCTCCCAAAAATTATCCGACATAGCTGAGTATATTTGACAAATCACAAGAAGATTTGATGGAAACGTTTTCCTGAATGCGCTAACAAACATTTTTTTGTTAGTGGCTGTAGTAATTAAAAGGTTGATGACATCACCACATAGAGATCAAAATGTCACCAAAAAATTCCCCAGTGGTATGTGATGGCTATGTGAAGTATGAGGGGGCAAAAGTTGAAAGATTAGTAGCTAATCTGAAAAAAAAACTGCGGCGGAGGAGGCGGATCGTGTGGAATACAGTAAGCAGCCCGCCTGGGCAAGGGCTGCTTAACCCTTATCCTTCCAAGTTAATTTATTTAAATTGAAACTACTTTTGGTTGTGTCTCGCTACAGCGACCCACAACCTAAAGTGGTTGTAAATTATTCATATTTTTTTAATTTGTAACCAAACATTTAAAAAGCATGATGTAATCTCATTCACAATAACAATTGACTGATAAAACGGAAAAAAATGTCATGATTAGCAGGCATAGAGTTAATTACCAGGGGCTGATCTAAGGGGGTGGTTTGAGGGGTTTACCCCCCCCCCCCCCTCCCCCCCCCTCGAGAAAAAAAATATTTTTTAGGGGTTTCCTTATGAGCTGGCTACACACTGAGGGCCAAACAGTGCCCAATATGACATAGAGAGCAGGAGAAAGCCTTTGAAAATCAAAAATTTCCCCTGGTCGGGATTCTCGGACCCCGTGCTGCAGTGAAATATTCATCAGTCAAGTTTTAAACCCCCCTTCTGTGAAAAGCTAGATCCGCCCCTGATCACGGCTAATAATATGGCAGTTAAAGCTCTGGTTAAGTTCATTGGTCGCATTGATGTATCACTCCGCAGAGTTTAAATACAATTCATCGAATTGGTATCCTTATAATCCATCACAATAATGACGCTCATTTCATAATTATTATACTTCTGGCATTTTATAAAATCGGGTCATTTTCATTCACCTTGGGATGGGAATTGCGGCAGCAATTCACACCCAAAGGTGAATAAAAATGAGCATAAATCCCTGGGTCTAGACGAGTTAAATAGCACAGTGCAGTGGACTGGGCAAGTGGCAGCCCGGGAAATGATGGTGCAGCCAACAATACAGACAGGAGATTTTTGGCAGGTGCGTGTAAGTTAGGAACCCTGGGAACATCAAAGAAGGTGCAGGTAGCCGTGTAAATGCTGAGAATGTGTCTTATAATGTACCATCAGCACTGCTCAGTGCGGAGAGGTCAATTCGCAGGGAGCTGCTCAGATTTTGTTGGCGAAAAGTTAAGTTTGTGTCTGGCATTTTTTTTCAGAACAGGCGACGTTCTTTATTTAAATTGAAACTACTTTTGGTTGTGTCTCGCTACAGCGACCCACAACCTAAAGTGGTTGTAAATTACTCATATTTTTTTAATTTGTAACCAAACATTTAAAAAGCATGATGTAATCTCATTCACAATAACAATTGACTGATAAAACGGAAAAAAATGTCATGATTAGCAGGCATAGAGTTAATTACCAGGGGCTGATCTAAGGGGGTGGTTTGAGGGGTTTACCCCCCCCCCCTCCCCCCCCCTCGAGAAAAAAAATATTTTTTAGGGGTTTCCTTATGAGCTGGCTACACACTGAGGGCCAAACAGTGCCCAATATGACATAGAGAGCAGGAGAAAGCCTTTGAAAATCAAAAATTTCCCCTGGTCATGATTCTCGGACCCCATGCTGCAGTGAAATATTCATCAGTCAAGTTTTAAACCCCCCTTCTGTGAAAAGCTAGATCCGCCCCTGATCACGGCTAATAATATGGCAGTTAAAGCTCTGGTTAAGTTCATTGGTCGCATTGATGTATCACTCCGCAGAGTTTAAATACAATTCATCGAATTGGTATCCTTATAATCCATCACAATAATGACGCTCATTTCATAATTATTATACTTCTGGCATTTTATAAAATCGGGTCATTTTCATTTACCTTGGGATGGGAATTGCGGCAGCAATTCACACCCAAAGGTGAATAAAAATGAGCATAAATCCCTGGGTCTAGACGAGTTAAATAGCACAGTGCAGTGGACTGGGCAAGTGGCAGCCCGGGAAATGATGGTGCAGCCAACAATACAGACAGGAGATTTTTGGCAGGTGCGTGTAAGTTAGGAACCCTGGGAACATCAAAGAAGGTGCAGGTAGCCGTGTAAATGCTGAGAATGTGTCTTATAATGTACCATCAGCACTGCTCAGTGCGGAGAGGTCAATTCGCAGGGAGCTGCTCAGATTTTGTTGGCGAAAAGTTAAGTTTGTGTCTGGCATTTTTTTTCAGAACAGGCGACGTTCTTTTGAAAACTGGGACATGAATTCCCGATCAGAGTTATGTGTAGGCTTATACATTATCAAGACAAAGGTTTATTGTTAAAGAACATTTTACAATATTATTAGTTTATATCTTTTAAAAGGTTTGGAATTGATATCAGTACAAGGCTGACACGACATAATGCACAATTTCTGGTATCAACTGTATCTTTTTATCACCCGGTGGGGTACATGTAGGTGTCATGGACTGTACACAAAATAATCAGAAAAGCCAACAACGTAAGTACGACAAGGAGACACAAGTCAATGGACTGATCAACCAAGATCAGCCTTAGGGTCCTGGGACAAGGACCCCTTTAACGTGTGCTCTGATTAACCTTGAGCATTTAAACCACCATCATTGAACTGCCATATCTACCGTTTAAGCTACCACTCATGTCCGCCATGATGCCACCCATAGCAATAAGGTTGTACTTGAAGTGATAATGAACCCATTGTTTATGCCAATGTAATGAAATGAATGTGTTTTCAGGCCACATATAGGCTAAATATATGTGCACATATAGGCTAAGCTGGGCCAGGAGAACCTCCTGAGGATGGTGAGATGAATAAGATGACAATGCCCTCCAGACACGTCCCGATTATAAATTTGAACCCCGGCGGTCTTAGGCCCAGCTCGCTACTTTTCGGTCACGGAGGCTCCCCACAATATTGAATCTTCACGAATGAGCATGAAAGAAAGCATGAAAAAAAAACACCTTTGGTCTCCATGGTTTATACATAATAATTCAGCGTTTTAAGGGTTAACGTACGTTCAAGCTTCAAATAAGGAGAAATAGTTATATTTATCAGAAATAGACATCCCCAAAATTGCTTTATCGTGATTAAAATTATCATCATATCAAGTTTTCTTTTCTATAAAATTTACTTGAAGCCCATCAGAATTAACATGAGCATAGCTAGAACATAGCCAGAGTTGAGCTGTTCAGATTCAACAAGTTTGAATGTGGAATATTAAACGTTATATCTCTGCATGGGTGAGAAAAGGGTTTATTTTGAGTTGCAGTTGAAGCGTTGAAGTAAGCCGAAGTACATACAAAATGCGTTTGTCCAGCGTTGGTTTTTCGTTGTGAAAAGGTCATTGACGCAGGCCCATTGATGAGCCAACGCTAGCACAATATGTTACGTCAGTTGGCTTAGTACTATGAACATGGGTGAGATGCAATTTGGACCCCAGAGCGTCTGGATGGCAGGCAGCCAACCAAAACAACCAAAGAAAAACGTGAGCCCCTCTACACAGACTAAGCCATTCCAGCAGGCCACGAGCGCACGCCACATCAAAGAGAGCAGAGAACAGACAAATTGAGATACTCACAAAATTACAGCCGTTTAGCACCGCCTCGATTATTCCGGCGACAAACGCCGAGCAGTTTAGACTACCTGCAAAAAAATAGAACAGAACAGTCGTGTCAGCAAATGTATAGTAAAAAGACGAAGTGGTGTCATTGTGATCATGGCTGAGGAAGGTGACAAGCGACATTAGAAACTCATTTACACAAGATTAAATCCTTTTAGTGCGGGGTTTTAGTCTTTATACGTCAGAATCTGTCGTCTGTATACGTCAGATTCTGATGTATAAAGACGGTCCCAACGCTGAAAAAAAAAATATTTCCAAAAGAGCGTATCCCATAACATGGGTATTCAAATGCAACGGATAGAGCTAACTAAGATATCTATGAAGATTTCAAATTGATCTCATTGTTTATACACAAATAGTTCAGCGTTGTAAAGGTTAAAAAAGTGCTAACTCTCATTATTATAGGAGGATAAGTAGCTATTAGCTAGATAAATGTCCTTGGAACTAAAGGCGGCACAGCTAATCCCACTATTTAGGACACATTACTTTATTTAACCCTTGTTACTCGCTTGACGCTGGAATTGCAAACGTAATTTGCAGCTCCAAATCACTAGAAGTATTTCTATTTAACCCTTTCAGTGCGGGGATCGATTTTCGACGCCAGATTCTGACGTCTAAAGTAAAGTCAATCCTTGCACTGAAAGAGTAATATAATTATATATATATAATGACTATAGACCCATAGCATAAGTATTCAAATGAAGCGGAAAGAGCTAACTAAGACGTTTATGATGACACATTTGGTCGCTTGGTTTATATAAGAAAATTTCAGCCTTTTACAGGGTTCCCAGAATTTCATGGATTTTTGCACCAATTTTCATGTCAAATCCAGTGTGAAAAAAATATTGTTTACTTTCACCCCACGTGATCTTTATTCTTTATATAGTAACGCGGTTAAAGTCGAGTGGATTACGTTAGAGATGGTGCTATACGTAGCTCGCCCCATGTTCATGTTGTGCAGTTCTGTGTATGACGGGACTGGAATGATCTTGGTCACATTGTCAAGGTCGGTGGTTCGATTCGCGGGCTGGGCAGTTTTAACACTGCTACATAGTGTAGTTCAGAGATGTTAAGCGCATCATGCACAAACTTGAGAGAGTGACACATTTCGCAAATTTCATAAACTTGTTTTCCTATACAAATTATTTAATGGCAGAATGTGGCAATTTGTCAGCAGATCTAGACAGATGGTTCCGCATCTCGTGTTATGCCGGGCACGAACCGCCAGTGAAATCTAGCTAGATATGAAATATATTCAGCCACTTGTGAGCTGCCAGAGACCAGAACATGGTCACCTGGGTGTGTTTAAAAACCCACAAGCAAATTAATGATTGAGAATCATGTTCCAAGGTATTTGTTATTTAAATTTAACTTAAAATGTGAAAGCCAACTCAAGCCTATTATTGTGTTGGATGAGCATGATTAGTATTATATCATCTTTTATTCAATGATTTGTTTTCAGAATACCCAAATTAAAGGTTAGAACATCATTAATCT
This sequence comes from Flabesymbios commensalis, assembly GCA_964017125.1. Lineage (NCBI taxonomy): Eukaryota > Metazoa > Annelida > Polychaeta > Terebellida > Flabelligeridae > Flabesymbios > Flabesymbios commensalis. The sequence continues at coordinate 22,877,661 of OZ024902.1, read as the reverse complement.
AATAAATTATATCATTTTTCATCGAATGAATTGTATGCAAAATATTACGAAAATGGTATAATATAATCAAACATACTGAATAAATTGAAATACTTTAAAATTCTACTCATCTCAGCATGTTTCT
>OZ024902.1:22841091-22877337 GCA_964017125.1 Flabesymbios commensalis | reverse complement strand
CTGAATAAATTGATCTACTTTAAAATTCTACTCATTTCACCATGTTTCTAATTAAAAGAATCCCATAGTAGTACATTACTTGTGGCATTGTCACACGTCAATTGTATCTATACAATTTATAGTTGAAAATACGAAAAGCACTAGAACTTGAATTCACCTTGAAAAGTGCATTGTTACCAACATTCTCAACTCAATTTATTAAAACAATGGCTTGCTTTGATGAAATACGCTAATATATATCTCAAATACATGAATAAAAAAACAGTGACTTCTTCCATTGTCATTTAAGTATTATCAATAAATCTTCAAGAGCCAAATTAGAGTTTAAAAATAGGAAAAGCAGTTGAACTGTTCAGCATCCTAGACAGACCAATTGCAGATAATTTAGAACATCTGTGAGATTTGAGATAAAAAATATTTGTCTAGCCTTGTCAAAAACTCACTTTAGATGCGTCAGCATAATCTCTGTCTGGCTACAGAAAACAGGAGGTGTTGAGCCAATGTTGGTTTAATGTTGGTCCACTGTCTGCAACGCTGAACCAGCATTAAATAAACATTGTTTCAATGTTTTGTGGTTGTTAAGCAGACACTGTTTTCGCGCCAGAACAGTAAAAACAGCAGATGGTTGGAGGCGTTTGATGTCTAAAAAGTATTATCTTTGATAATATGTGCATTGTTATAGCTGAAAATGGATTTCACGGGTTGTTAATTTTACAATGCAGAAACAGATTTTATGAAGTGCCGAAGAATAGTCGAAGTTCTTTAATAGCAATACGAGTTCAGAAAGACATTGTATTCAACTGATCTGACTTCAGTCCGAATGAGCATAACTGACAATGTTCAATGAACATCAAACGGTGTGTGGTCCAATCAAATGTTGAAAAAAATGCAACCTAACAAGCTTTAAAACTTTCAAAGCAAAGCAACCAATACAAATACAAAGCGGTTTCTTGCCGGTTTAATAATCAACCACTGAGACTCAAAAACTTGATTAGAGTGGTGTGTAAAGCCAATAAAAGTAATCCCTAGCCCTGGATCCAGGTATTCACTATTGTGGTTTGGCAAGATGTTCCAAAAAAAATCAGTTTGTCGGATGCTGTAACAAGGAAGTGGAGAATTAGCAGGTGGGATGAAATGTGCCACACTAATGGATTACTCTATGCAGTAGTTCTTCTCAGATTATCCAGATTTTTTTTACCCGTTTGACCTCTGATGTCGACTCAAGTAGTCCCTCTGTGTTTTTATTAGCACTTATCTAAATGATTTTTTTAAATGTTTTAAATATGCGACGCTGATAAGTACGTATGACTTTCAGAAATACAAATAATTGTCAGTCACTTGAAGTCGTGGATCGTGGTAGCGAGACACAAATTCTAGAGATTTTAAATTTAATAGTTCTAAACTTCTTAGAGGTTAACCCTTTTGATGCTAACACCGTATCCGTTTGAAAACCTCAATATACTGTGAAATATATAAAGAGGAAACAGAAAAGGGTTATTTTTTATAATAATGAAAATAGTCGTTTTTATTCAATTTTATTAACCGATTACTTGAGGTTGTGGATCGCTGTGGCGGGACACAACCATAAGTGGTTGAAAATTTACATACTTGTTCTCAGCAGGATAAGGGTTAACTCGCTAATCACGAATATATAGTCATTCTTAAATCCAGTTTATCAGCCGTCGAAATCGCAGGCATTGGGAACGAAAAGAGTGTTTAAACATTAAGATTTGCAAATATTTCGTCTCAAATTAAACAAATATAAAATTTAAATTATTTAATTTACGCTTTAACAGATGAATGGAGATAAATGATTGTTGGTGGTCTATGATAATTAGTTGGCGACTGTCTGTTTCTGTGGGACTGTTGCGCCTCTGAGCTTGGTCCGCTGAGGATATAGGCGCTATGGACGTTTTATTGATTGATAGGTTGATTAATTGCAACCAGTGTCACTTTCTGTGTCATGAACGATGAGTATGTATAAGCACATGCCGTATCTGTCACCCTTTAACTTTTAAAGCGCTGAATAATTAAAAAAAAACATAGGAGACCAAAGGGTTTTTTCAATTTAAATCATCATGAATGTCTTAGTTAGCTCTTTCCGCTTCATTTGAATATTTATGTTATGGGTCTGCGACCATTATACATATATGTTCACTCTTACAGTGCGGGGATCGACATTAAACGTCAGAATCTGACGTCTACAGAAGAGGGGTAAAAGGAGAAAAAAGGTAGATGTAAATGAGGCAACACGCGCTGAGGATGTGAGTATAAGGAGTCTTATGCTATTATCCTATGATTTGTGTCACACTATGTTTAGAGGTATGCGCATTTTTTTTCACCGAATATGGTAGTAAACATAGTCATAATAATTTACCAAAAGTACTTCCGGAAATTCCTTAATGTGTCCAGAGTGGTAAATTGATGCTCAGTGTAATTAGTGATGTATCAAAAATATGGGGCGGGGTTTTGAATATTATGTTTTGAATATTATCTGTTTTCTAGAAAAAAAATTAATCGACATTTCTGATTTTCTTCCTTTTGAATCGACGCGAAAACCAGACTAAATATGTGTCCGAACAGACAAAACACATCTCCTGTCGAGAAGTGGTAGTTGAACCAGTGCAGCCAGTCTGGATTTCATAATAGGTCATTTTTCATGAATTCAATTATTTAGTTCAGGTGGTCTCCACTTATGTCAAGTGGTCTCCACCTCCATGTAAGGCACGTGATCTCCACTCATGTCACGTGGTCTCGATTCATGTCACGTGGTCTCCACTCATGTCACGTGGTTTCCAACTAGGGCTCCAAATATATCACGTGGTCTCCACATATGTCACTTAGTTTCCACTTATGTAACGTGCTTTCTACTCATGTCACGTGGTCTCTACTCATGTCACGTGGTCTTCACCATGGTCTCCGCATAATATGTCACGTGGTCTCCACTTATGTGACGCGACTTCCACTCATGTCACGTGGTCTCCACTCATGTCACGAGGTAGTCATGGCACGTGATCTCCAATCATGTCACGTGGTCTCCTCTCACGTCAGTCAATATCAGACCAATTAATGGTGCTTGCCGCCTAAGGAATTCTTTCACTACAGACGATCATTTTATCTCTCACACACTCATCATTATATACTTACTCTCACACACTCATTCTTTATAAGCTTCACTCCCGTGATGTGTGGACAAAACGCTCATGCAACTCACGTTAGATATCCATCATTTAGGTTTGTCTTTCCAAAACTAAAATTTGTTCAAGAAATGTGCGTATGTTTAGGCATTTTTTAAGTCACTTTAAGTTGTGGGTCGCGGTAGCGAGACACAACTTCAAGTGGTTATCTAAATTCTATAACATAATGCTTAAAGATTAAATTTTAGATCAAAATTATTGTACCTAAAATATGGTATGTGATGCTTGTATTTTGTATAATGTACGAACTGTATATATATATAGGTCTACTGCACCTATCTATTACTCTTATTACTAGTATTGTAAACAGTATATTATATATCAAATGTGTTACTATGCAATGACATATCAATCTTATTGTAGACTTATCAATGTCAATTTAGTATCTATCTTTCTGCATATAACAGATTTACAAAACTATACTAACTAGCTATGTGAGCTATGTCTCACTACCGCGACCCGCAACTTCAAGTGGGTGAAAATCACTACTATGTGTTTAATGTGAGATCAAACATTTGCAAATCTCGATGCTTAAACACATATTTCGTGCCCAATAAAAGTGTTTTTTTATCAGTTAATAATAGGGGCCTACACATTAAAACGCCCACAGTGGTACTTATAGCACTTTGATGGTTAATTTCTTCTCGGATGCTAAGTCATTTTAACGAGAATAAAGAATTATAATTGGCTAGTTCACAGTTCCCCAGATAAAAATAATTACACCAAGTGAGAAAGACGAGACTGATTGAACAGAGAATACATGTATATTATACCAGTTGACGAAGCCAATGTTGGCACAATGCTGTATTAACGTTTTGAGCTCTGGGCCAGCCTTGTAGCAGCATTGGCTATCTGCATTGGGACGGTGGAGGAGTTTAGGACCACGCCCGTTTTACCTCTCGTCTTACTGTATGATGAATTGCCCGTCTGGGAGGATAAATGACCACACACTACGTCTGTAACTCCAAGAGGATGCCGCCGAGGAATAATTAGGCCTACATATAAACACGAGTTGTTAATCCAGTGTTGGTTCAATGCTGGGCCAGCTTCTACGACGCTGGAACAACAGTGAAACAACACTGAATCAACGTCTGGGTACTTGTTATTAACCCTCTACCTGCTAGCGATGCAATATTAAAAACACAAAAAATGGATTCTGGGAATATTTTGTTCAGCATCTCATATGCAAATTCCCGAGAATTGCTAATTAAATTTGACTTAGGTTAGGGAGATATTTAGAGATAAATGATGATATTATAATAAGGATGACAAGGATGTAAAGCGAGCTTGAACGAAAAAACCGCTAATTAATAATTTTAACAAGGTCAGATTCTGAGGTCTAAAGTCGGTTTCCGGCTGAACATGTTGTATAAATGCTCCAAATCGTTCAGATATATCATTCTGCTCAGTTCACCTCTGGTACAGTATGTTCAGTTCATCTCTGGCTGAGTATCATAGACATAGCTGAGCAGATACATATTGTGTAATATCAAACACAAATGGTAGCGACAAGGATAATTCAGCATCCCATAGCGAAAAGCTATGCAATTCTGCCCATTTGCTAATCAAATCTGAGATTTATTAGCGAAATATGTATACAGCACAGATAAAAAGAGTCCAAGCTTGAGCTTGAAAGAGAAAATCGATAATTAATAATCTTCGAACATGTTTTTCCCAGAGTGACTGTATGGGTAGGTAATAGGTATTACCTATAGGTAATAGGTATTACCTATAGGTAATAGGTATTACCTATCAGTTAGGTGTTTATTCATTTGAAATGTATGATGACAACGGAGAGAGAGCCGCACGATTAAGTATTTATGTTTAAATATTTGTATCTATTTTATCAATTTGTGAACAATGATAAGCCTACAATGAGAACAGGTCCAAAGACAAAGGAATGAGAACCTTGAGTATTTTCAGCCGTTTTAAATCATTTTTTAGACGAATTTTTGGTTCAAAATTTGTATTAAATGATAGATATTTATTGACAAAAAGAAAAGTCATTACTGACTTATTTGTCATAAACAAATGATAGAATATATGTACATGTATATACAAGATGGTTAATTTGCTAAAATCACATGACAATTTACATTGTATTACATACAAAATTAAAATCATAATAAAAGGCTTTGCCATAGTAAAACACTGGATATTGTGATACAATAACAGATAATTGACTACTACCTGAACAATGCCAATATGTGAACTATCATCTTGTTGAACCAGAATTGCTAACGCAATTTACGTCTTTAAATAACAAGAAAAAACGTTCAATTATATAAAGACATCTCCCAAGTTGAATTTATTAAAAGTCTGAGGGTATACCACAAACAGTTTAATCAATTTCAGTGATCTTTTATCTTCTTTGAAGTTTGCTGGAAAACGGATATAATAGACTTTATATGTTTATTGAAAGGTTTATTGATGGATGGAAGGTATATTTAGGTTTATTTTAGGCTTCTCTGAGCTTAATTATATTCCCAGCAAACACAAGACCTTGAACCAATGCTAATGCTGGTCCGCAAAAAAGGTCAAAAGAAATGTCCGACACAAGAAATGTCGCGAAAAAACGCAAACAAATATGTCTGCCAAAAGATATGTCGACGAAAATACAAAAAAAAATGTCCGCAATAATTTGTGGCTTTTTGTGGACATATCTTGTGGCAGACATTACTTTCTGCGTTTTTGTGCGGATTTGCGTTTTTGTAGACATATCATATGGCGGACATTTCAATAACAAGCGTACCTTATTATAATGGCACGATAAAAAGCAGGATAACACTCTGGCCACATTCATATTAAGTGATATTTGCAGCCAGCAGGGCTGGTAACAACATATATGTTTAATAATCTATTACATTACATTCTCTACCAGTTGCCGTAGATAGTTTTCTGCTAGACTATGAAGTTACAAGAAAACAGAACATGTGTGCCCTGAGTGTGGGATTCACTTCGACGTTGGCCCGGGATGAATCCACTATTGTCCAAAGGTTCCGTGTTTGCTTAACCCTTTAAGCCCTCACGATGCATTAAAGCATCATTTTACATCCTGAAAGCAGACTTAATTTTCCCATAACCAGGGGGTTTAGAGCGAAAATGTCCATGAAACTGCTTTACCAATACATGGCAATTTTCTTTAATTTGTCATCCACCTCAAGTCATCTTCATCCACTACAAGTCGAGAATTGCGACAGCAATTCGCGGCTTGTAGTGGATGAAGACAATGGTAAACTCAGGCTTGAAGACAATGGTAAACTCAGGCTTGAAAGGGTTAAATATATCCACAGACCATAACATGCAGAACAGATTTTGTTGTCTGTAACTTGTCATTTTAAACTAAGGTATCGGGTTAAAACCAGCCGCACCCAAACGTTCTGGACAGTCACAGACACAGACACCTGGTGAAGCTGATCAATTCACTGGGAGGATAAAGGCTTATAATTGTAACTCCCAGTCCTGAGTGACCTATAAGAATGACTTAAATGTTGACATTTGACCCACTTCACAAGAGACAGTTTCATGGAGGGCAGGAGTATTTGACAAAAAAATAATTATTGTTTTAACCAAAATTAGTGATACTCACACCTATTTTTTTATTTCAATACATAGTGCATCTTTTTCTCATAAATACGGTAGGCTACACTATATAATCATGATAATGCTGAACGAATTAAAATTGTGTTAATATACAATGCCTATCCGTGTAATACTAAAATAAGGACGCTTTTTATTTGCAATGATTTGATATATTATTACAATCTCAACATCAACATGATCAAATGAAAGAAACATACCTACTGGTGAAATCCTAGCTAACACGATACATTAGCTCAATATTGGGACAGCGTTGCAGACGTTGGGCCACCATTGACCCGGTATTGGGTCAATGCTTCGTGTTTGCTGGGATAGCAGGACATTGCAAAGAATAATGTTGCTAAAGAAATCAAAACGAAATGGGACAGTTGGCTGAATCAGAATATGTGTACTGTTGTGAAAGTCGGATTAAATGGAAATGTCCGATAGTATTTTTTACGAGGATATTGCTTAAGCGGAGGTAAAAAAATACGGACAGTCGCATAAAATGACTCAGTGAGACGGATGTATTTTCCATTGACTGCGTCGTCAATGCCAGCTTCAATGAATTAAAATGATAGTTCTTTACGGGCGTATTACCTGATCGGGAGTAGGAGAAATACGCTCATAAAATTGTAAAAAAAAATCTGGGATGGGTTACGTAATTGTCCGTGAATAGAAGGGCGTGGAGTTTGGTTGCTGAGCGGTGGGGATTAAACCGGGACTAAAAAAAGTGCAGGAAACATGGCTGGTGTAAATTAAACACTAGATGAGTTTACACCGCTTGTCATCATAAAATAAAGCATGAGATATGGAGACGTTAGTACAACATAAAACATATCACCTCCAGATGCTCATGGGCGGTACATCCAGCCATCTACAGTAGACACACTAGTTTTAATTTCATTACTCTCCCTAATAATCTAAAACGTCTGATGGTCACTTCTTTATATTTACTGCCATATTAACCCTTAAAGCGCTGAATTTATTTTGTATAAACCATGGAGACAAAAGGCGTTTTTTTCAAATAGAAATCATAAATGTCTTAAGCAGTTAGCTCTTTCCGCTTCATTCGAATACCTATGTTTTTTGGTTATGTGTCTACGGCCATTATAAACATCTTCACTCTTACAGTGTGGGGATCGACTTTGGACGTCAGAATCTGACGTCTAAAGTCTACGATGTTTACCACTGAGTCATCTTATTTAATTTGTCACCCACTTAATGTTGTGTGCCGCTATCGCGACCCACAACATTCAATTGGGCGCAAATAACTGATATTTGTTTAATAACCCTTTCAGCCCTCACGATGCATTAACGCATCGTTTTACATACCTGAAAACATACCTAATTTTCCTACAACTAGGGGTTTTAAAACGAAAATTTCCAGGAAACTGGTTTACCAATACGTAGTAATTTTCTTTAATTTTTAAACCCCATCAAATCATCTTCATTCACTATAAGTCGAGAATTGCGACAGCAATTCGCGGCTTGTAGTGGATGAAGATAACAATGGTAAATTCAGGCCTGAAAGGGTTAAGATAAAATATTTGCAAATATTGATGCTTAAACACTCATGTCATTCTCGATAACCGTGATTTGCAAATGACTATTGTCGTGCTTAGTACTTAAAAGGTTATAACGACTATAGTGGTGCTTAGAGCTTAAAGACTAGAATAGCATGTTTTGTCGAACATGTGATTCGATAATTCACAAAAACGTAGGATGGACATAAGATTGTAAAAGTCGCCTTACAACAAACAATAACTGTTTAGTAAAACCTAATCACAGACAAAATGTGCACGTTTACAAATGAATATATGTATATATACTAAACATGTGTCAAGTCGTACACCAGAGTGCACATTTACAATGCTGTACATGTAGTATGTCATCAAGTCTTACAAAAGCGATTGAAACTTTAGTGGAGTAATAAGCCTCTATCTTAATTCTAAAATGAAATTTACCTGCCTGTGTTGGGTGGAGGGAAAGTGGTACGCTTAGCTATTGTTTTGGCGACGACAATGACAGTGATTTAGTGAAAATCTTTGACTCCCACTCTGAAATATTTGTGTATAAACCATGGAGATCAAATGGTTTTTTTAATTTGAAATCATAATAGCTGTCTTACTAAACTCTTTCCGATTCATTTGAATGTTATGGGTCTTCGGCCATTATAAATTATTTTTACTCTTACAGTGCGGGGATCAACTTTGGACGTCAGAATCTGATTCTGACGTCATTGTTGTAGACACATGGTAGAAATCACCTTACTAATTATCAACACAGTAGTATTTCTTCACAATTCCATTCACATAACCCTTAAAAAATATATTGCGGTGAAATAATTATTTTTTTAAAACAGGTAAAAAGGCGATTTTTTTGTGATACTTTTCTAGAGGGACAATGTTTTAAAACTAGTCACATATATACCAAATACAGATAAAAAAAGTGAAAAACCAATAATATGTTCTTTGGGGTTTGGGTGCAGAAAACTCTGGATTTAGCTTAGCTCTCAGAATGAGCCCCAGAACTTTGCTTTAATCTACCTAGATTTTCTTACGCCAGCCAGACAGGACCGCTGTAAACCTCACACGAAATGCTAATCACCCTGGATGCCTCATTTGCTATTGGCAGCCAGATGACCCTGTATCATGATGACTCACGGCGAAAAAACAAAACGTCGAACAACGTTGTCTCAATTCTGGGCCAGCTGGGCCAGAATTGAGACAGCATTGGATGTGAATGCGCAGATTTCAGGGTGGTAGAGTAGTTTTTCTAATGAGAAGCAGTGATTTTCAGTCAGGTGGTACCGTGTACCGCGCGTAACACGTGCACGATGTGGGCCACACCCTACACCAGTCTGCGCGTCAAATCACTCTGCATGTACGTCATTTTTATAACCAAGAAATATAATATATGAGTACCACATATAGCAAAGGTGTATCAATTCAACCCGCCGTGTCTCTGGTCAATATAATCACCGGGTTAATTAGTCGATATTTTTGAAAATCGATATTTCAACTTCCGCAGTAAATTTAAGAAAAAACTTTACAAAATAGCAGATACACCCTTTCATATCCATGGGGATGTATTGCGTCCTTTTTCAAGTGCGGTAGCGATGTCAACCCAGGCATGTAAACCACGACCATTGTTTCAAAGATCTTAGCAATGAGTGTTGATGTCAAATATAGTATTCACGAGAACCTGACACTCGACATTCTTGCTTCAATAATTCTGTAAATATTGATTGGTGTAAAGCTTACTTCTGGTATTTTACAAAATATAAGATTTTCGGTTTCTTATTTACTGATAAGAACATATTTATTGGATCATTATTTGACTTGAGTCACAACCTAAAGCTTTGGTATGCACCCTTTATCCGATAAGAATCTATTCTTGGAGAACGCATTACCTTGGGAAGTAATGCACACCCCATCCCCTGAACAGTTTGAAGTGTAGGTCTAAATTAAACAACACTGATGAGCAAATTGCGAATACACGATATCATGTCGACAAGGAAACATTTATGAGCAGGCGATGAAGCATAAAAACTATCCAATTAACAACATTTAAAAATGTCCATTTGAATGAATAGTTTCAAGGATTCATTGTGAACTCACGACATTCTTCCTAATTTTTATTTTTCTATATACTTTTATGGAGCATCCTTTATGATATGAGTTGACATGGAGGTAAATATCTATACATATCTCAACAAATTCTTGGCTAATTGGTGACACATGTTTGATCTGCCCCATTGATTGTACAAACACAGAAATAAATGCAACACTAAGATATCAGGGTGGGCTTTCAACAAGCCTGGGGCTAAGTTGTCATAGGATACAGAAAGTGTATCCAACGTTGTCTCAATGTTAGGACATCGTCGGAGATGCTGGACCAGCATTGAGCTAATGTTGGGCAATGCGTTATAGCTCGGTGGTGAATAGAGGCACACCCAAGACAGGATTGGCGTCAGTTTATATGTTCACAACTTCACAAGTGTCTCCTTCAATGAGAGAATATGTCAGCTCGGGGACATGCCAAAACGTTATGCTAGGTTTACACTAGGTTCTCGGCGACGCAGAGAAAGTACACGGTGTGGGAAGTGTCCCTAGCTCACCTCTTAAAACCTAAACATTGAGTCATCACGAGAAGGGAATCTTAGCTGGTATTCTACAGAGGTATTGAGGTATCGGGAGCCTAGATATATTACCCCACAGTACAAAGGCAAGGCGGCAGTGTCCCAGTCAGAATGCAAACACAACCATGTTTTGGAAAATAGGTATTATTGATCCACTGTACCCTATTCATTTATAAAATCATATGAATCCCATATGCTTTTTTAATATAAACGTCATAACAAAACATCACACAATCGGGAGTCAATATAAAAGATGGTATATGATAGTAATGATACATTATTGCACAGCTTAACTCTGTGCAAGATTACTTGTTTTGCAAAGGAACTTTACAGAATTAGGATACAAAATCGTTCTGTTTTAAATCTCCTAATACCTATAATATATTTATAATTATCATTTTAATCATCGATTCTTGTGAGCAGTTATGTATGTGATCAGCAAGATTGGAACTAATTTTGGTACCGAATAAAAAACTATATAAATTAATTAGTTTTCACGCTTTTGAAGTTGTGTGACGCAGTAGAAAAATAAACTAGAGCCTGACGGCACTGAAGTAGAGGCTGCGTCGACCTTCAGGTTTATTGCTCTACGGACAGCTAAAACGGAGCTGTCTCACAATAATTAACTGTTTTGCTTATTTTAATCAAAAGACCAAGTCATAGAAAATGGTGTTTAATTTATTATTTAACTGTTTAAAGTATTAAAACCCAGTGGGGGTTTCTGAACTCTGATTTTCAAAGTCAGAAGTCCAAAATCCGAAGTCTGATATTCGAAGTCTGGCCGAGGTCCAAAGTCTGAAGTATGAGTCTGACGTCTGTCCGAAGTTTGTCTGAAGTCTGTCATAAGTCCGAAAACTGTCCAAAGTCTGTCTGAAGTGGTCTGCATGATAGCGATCACCATTGATCAGCAGTTCTCCTGATCCTCATAACATATATTATATATTTCTTGAGCTTATTTGGTTACATATGGTCGATTCCCACGAAAGTAATGCATTTGGACCTTATTTTGAAAAAGTTCATTTTCTCAATATTCAAAATAAACAGCGCCTTTATATTACGCATTCTGAAGCGCGCCACCTGCACCTAATCAATAGCCAACACTTTTTTTCCTTTTGTAAATTTGAATTTTTTTAATTCATATTTTTTGAAAAATTAAAACTCGTGTAACTCTACGAATACAGCTTGTGTTATGATATCTGAGTAAATCAATATTGCACAATATAGATATTTTACACATTATATCTATGACCTGAGCTGTGCTTGCTGTTTATTTGCTGAACAGAATTCTTTGTGGAGCATGTCCACAAAATAATATTGGTAATAGTAAAATAGGTGCAATAATTTAAAGTGCGTTTTTGTAACCATACAAATGCGCTTTCATGTTCTATAAAACGAATACTATTACAGATTAACACAAGCTCTTTTCTCTGAATACACTTGTGGTACCAATGTATAATATGGGCAAGGTAACGTATCGGAAAATTAAACCATTTTTTTAATTTCTTCCATTGAACACTACAGAGTTTTTTAATATGTGTAACCCTACGAATTTTAAATAAAGAAATGGCAGCTGTGGAATTCTATGAAAGGACATGGGGTTTACCACCTTGTCTAACAGAATAACCAAGGTACAGCGTACGTGACAGTCAGATTTTAGTGGTTAACATAGATATCTTGAAACGTTAGCAATGTTTGAATTTTTAATATATCCTACAAATTATCACAGTGCTATATTTCACTGTGTTGGTGTGGAGAATACAGGAGTTAATTGAATATCTATGATGCATTATCATGTCATGACACGGCAATATGTTGACGATATCATTTAAAATATTCTTATGTAATAGAAGAGCCACCAGAGACTGATGATATTGTCATTCGTAGAGTTACACAAATGTTAGGTATTCGTAGGGTTACTATTTGCAAGAGAAAAACGTTAAAAGATTGAAAAATATATATTGTTCTCATTGCAAAACAGGCCAAGAATAAAGCTAACATCATAGTGAGCACTTACAAAGTGTAAAACTCAACAAGCTAATAAATATTTCTATCCCAAAAATAAAATACACGTTTTTAAAACGTTTGAAAATTATTTTAACTCACCAATGCAAAGGCTAATTTACTGTTAATATACTTTGTTATACATCATATTAAAAATATATCTAACGTGTATTCTTTTGTGTATTACAGATATTGGAAATATAGTTCACCACTGTGTGCATTCGTAGGGTTACCAATTTCACAAATAGCTCATATGTTGTATAACACAATACGTGTTTAATTGGCATTGCGAGACCTTTATCTAAAAACACGATATTTTGCAAAAACAATATATACAAGCAAGCCAAAACAAGTGGTATTTTAAAACGTGTGTGATACAATAGCAACATAATCACTGTCTGACTTCACCAGTTGGAAATACATAAAATTATTTGACAAATTAGATATTTTGTTCAATGGTCTATGTGAAGTTAATTATAGCGTGGTAAATCTATTGGATATTGCGCAGTATCATACGGGAGAACACACATGTGTTTAAATAATATAATGAGCCGTAAAAAATGCAGTATTGTGATGATTTTTTATAGCCCACCTAGATAGAGTAACCCTACAAATGACAGCGTAACCCTACAAACAAAGCTGGTATAAACATTTTGAATCGACGTGGAGCAACCAGTTTTACCCTTTTTTGTTTATTGTAGCTCTATCTGTCAAATACCTTTCACAAGTGAATGATATATGTATATATGTATGTATATTTTTTAGATTGACTATTAATTCAGTGACAAACAATAAATAAATTATTCTCGTGATTCTCGCGCACCTTGTTGCCAAAAACTCGTTATCCCATCCTTGTCTGATTGTTTATAAATGTGGCTGTCAAAGTAATAATAGTTAACGATACAAATCGTTTATAACACAACAATTATGTTAATTGATAGCCTTATTTTTCAATAAAATATCAATTTGTAACCCTACATTTACATTTTAATATTCAACTGCTATTTCCACTCTAAGCCTTTAATTGAAAGAAATATTATGTTTGACATGTCTTTTTTTGTATATTTTCTGAATATTGATTATTTGCAGCAGAGTAGCGGTTGGCTACAAATCATTATGTGCAGTATCAAATTTTCGCAACTGTTATTAAACTATTCTAAACATTACCACCTAATTGTTATCGCTTGAACTGCTGTACTCTTTGTGACCAAAGTTTTAGATAAATTATGGCATTTACATATTACATAATATGCATTCGTAGGGTTACTCTGGTGTTCAATAATGAGCATGAACTCCATTCATGTTACAACTGTCATATATTAAGAGCTCGCATATATTTTTTGTGAAAGTTCCATATGTCTGTGATATAAACCGAAGAATTCAGGACTGTGCAACAAAGTCGTTTTTTTGCCGATATGCATCACTTTCGTGGGAATCGACCATATGTATGTTTGTTTTTGTTGTGTGACAAATAAATTGTCCGAGTCTTTGAGTCCGAAGTTTGACGTATGTACGATGTCTGACAACGAAGGCTACAATCCGACGTCTGAAGTATGTCCGAAGTCCACAATCCGTAGTCTGAAAACTGATGTCTCAAGTCCACAATCGGGAGTCTGATGTACGAAGTCTGACGAAATCTGAAGTTTGATGTCCGACGTATGTCCGAAAACTGTATGAATTATGCCCAAAGTCTGAAGTACTACGTATGTCTGTTCAAAAACTGGAGTCCAAAAACCAAAGTCAGAAGTCCAAAGTATGTCCAAAGTCCAAAATCCGAGTCTAAAACCAAAGTCTGAAGTCTGTCAGTTGTCCAGAGTCTAACGCCCAAAATTCGAAGTTTGAAGTTGAAAGTCTGAAATCTGAAGTAGAAATTCTATCTGAAGTCCGCTCAAAGTTTTTTGCAATTATTATAACTTTGTCATACAATACCGGTATTATAGATTGTGTGTTTGTAGATCAATTATGACAATAGCAGGTCAATTGTACCGATAAGTCTGCTTATTCCTATAATTATTTTAAGCCTAGTCAAATTTTTATTTCTCTGTTTTTTAATCGAGGTCTGCTATATTACAATATTATCCAAAGATCATATTATCAAAATCTATAAATAGGTGAAATAATATTTCAGAATGAGATTATATAGACTAACATTAAAGTAACAAACAATATTAAATGCAAACACACGTGTAGGCCTACATGTATTTAATATACAAACGATTAGGCCTACCTCTAATACAATTTATACCATTCATAATTATATTGATCAGAATTTAATTGGACAGCCCCTCCCCTAATGCAGCAAAATTTCGTCCCCGACACCTCCAGGATAACTGGAGCCGCTTGTCATGTACCTAACAAACACCATGCAAATTGTGAAGCTCTTAGTTTCTTAATGATGGGCCAACGACGGCGACGCTGTCCAAACATTGAAACAGCGTTGGTTGAATATCTTGTGTAAGTGTTTGATTGGCCCTAGCAAAAAGGATATCTTCCATGAACTGCTTGTCCCGCTTTTCACGTAGACAGAGAATGGAGGCAGAATATTATAAAGACATAATAACATGACTGTATCTGCATAGATACAGATCCCGGGATACAGATACATGATGTTCTACCTTGTGTTTTCTGAGCAGGTGGGAAGACTGCATCGTATTTCTACAGATCTGTAGAAATATGATGCAGTCCTCACAGCAAACACGAGGCATTCACCCAATACTGTTTCAATGTTGGGCCAACGACGGCGACGCTAGCCAACATTGAAACAGCATTGGTTGAGTGCCTTGTGTAGCAAGGCCTTGTGGCACTCTGCTTGTTGGTGTTCAATGACAGCTACAGCTAATGTCGCTCAGCCGGGTCACGCGTGACGTCACCAAACTGACCTAATTAATCAACTGGCCAGAGGAGGACTTGTTGACCCAGTGAACTGTATATACAAGTAGTTCACTGGGTTGACCTGTACGCTGTTTACTAGGCCACGCGTCATCTCTAAAGGCTGACATATTATCACAGAAAAACAGATATTTAACTTTGTTTATCTGAGCATCTGAATAGAAATCTCAAAACTGTTGCTCGTAATGCAATGAAAAAAGTTATTTTTAACAGACACAATCATGACGTTAGATATGTTCTCAGCTCAACGAATTTATCGTTATTGTCGTGGAATAAATCGACACTAAAATACATTAAGCCCAGACAACTGTAACAGTAGAAATCAAGTGTGTGAAAAATTGAATTCTATAAGCAGGCGATTAAGGTTTTGCCCCTCAATAATAGAGCATCAAACAAGATTTTGAGTCCAAATAAAAGTATAGGCTGTGCATGGGTTATAGAGTGATAATGAGCCCACCAAACACAAGACTAGCCCAACGTCTCCGGCGCTGCCCAGCTTCAAATCATCATTGTAATTTGTTTGCAGGGAAAACACTCACCTTTGTCCTTTGGCACCGAGATGAATTTGTTGACTAGAGGTTCTTTCTCTATAATATAATCTGAACACATAGTTAAGGAACAGTGTTATAAAATACAATGTAACATTTATTTATATTTAAAACGTAATATTTTACATTTTAAGCGTCTTAACCCTTTGCCTGCTGAACACGAATATCATCGTTTTTAACCTGTTTTATTAGTCGATCTAATCACTGATATTGGGAATGAAATGGGTGTTTAAACATCAAGATTAATACATGTTCGGTCTTAAATGAAACAAATACGAGTAATTTTCAACCACTTGAGGTTGTGGATCGCGGTAGCGAGACACAACCTCAAGCGGAGGAAAGTTTAAATAACTTAGGTTAAGGGTTAATAATTCAGGTAATTCTTGTTATATTCTTTCAACCTGAGATGTAAATTTCTAACGCAATTCCCATCCCAAATTGACCAGAATTGATCAGATTTAAAAAAAATTAAAAAGTAAGAAGATTCTAAAAATTGCGATGGATTTTAAGATTTTCTTTCAATTAAAAATTAGGTATACCATCGACATGTGACGCATAAGAGTCACAGTGGGAGTTTGAAGGATTAAAGTCCACCCTTTCACCACTGAGTACGACTATAATTTGTCTTACTTGCAGGTTGAATCGCCGTTATTGGGAACGAAGGTATTGTTTAAACATCAAGATATGCGAACGTTTGGTCTCAAATTAAACAAACACGAGTCATTTTCACCCATTTGAAAATGTGTGTCGCGGTAGCGAGACACAACTTCAAATAGGTGAAAATTTAGATGAGGTAACTTGGCGGGTGATTAGTCAAGATAACAATATCGTGTAATTTAAGGGAGATTTGTTAACCATTAGAACACTGAGTTAAGTAATTTAAATTTTCAGCTTCTTGTGGTTGTGTCTCGCTACCGCGATCCACGACTTCAAGAGACTAAAAATGTATGTTATTTATGAAATTTAGGTCCTAGCATATATCAGTGCTTCATTTTTAAAAGCACATTTTATTTTTAATAACTGGTTACACATGTGCTAACAAAAAATAGAATGTCTACTGTAGTCGACATCAGAGTTCTAAGAGTTAACTCGAATCTCGACTTGGGAGACTTGCTCGCACCACCTTCACTTGACCTTGTTTTGACTGGTGCAGCGAGACAACCCCCAGGACAGTGAGGGCCGGGAGTGATGGACATGGTGTTATTTTGCGGACTGGTCTTAGATTATTTACAAACGGCTCGTTGAGTAAATCAGTTGATAATGAGTGTTGTAAGGCCACGTGGTGGTTACCT
Source organism: Flabesymbios commensalis (assembly GCA_964017125.1). Lineage (NCBI taxonomy): Eukaryota > Metazoa > Annelida > Polychaeta > Terebellida > Flabelligeridae > Flabesymbios > Flabesymbios commensalis. The sequence goes on along the minus strand of OZ024902.1, from coordinate 22,859,687 downwards.
TGGATCACTGTGAACAACAGATAACCAGGACATCTTTATGAGCGGCTGGCTCTGCACCCGGCCCAGAGCCAGCCTGCGGCCATTTGTTATCGTATACGTGATGCAAGTATCCCAACAGTTACACCGGAACAGGAAGTAAATTTATGTGTTTACTGGAAATGACCTTGGCAAATAGGTCAAGATCAACATGTGTCTGATCATTCCGCTGGATGATTACTGAATTAAGAACGTGGCGGAAATTTATGCAGTGTTTTTTTTCAAGAACTAGCTGCTTACTTTTTTAAGTAAGCCTAAGCAGTTAACAGTTGTATTTGCGCGACATCACGGACATCATTGCCGGATCCTACCCACATACCCGTGTGAATATCAGTACGAGACTACAGTAACGTGACTAACGTGGCATCAATAATTAGCCTACATTAATTTTCTGAAATAATACAAAAACTGTCGTTTGGAACTCCTCATGCTTATTGTTTTAGTATTAATATGTCTGGTGAATCATAAATATCTGTCGAAATGATACAATTAAATAAGATTGGTAATTTACATGTAGGCCTATATATGTTGCACTACTAAGAAATTTCGGATTTCAATGATAAATTATGAGAGCTACTCATAATATAACTAGAAAGAGTTGTTCAGAAACGAACACGAAAGCAGCCCTCCGTTATCGGTTATACGTTCGGTTATCATTATTATCCCAAGAATTTGAACATTTTGGGTCACTGCATGTGTGTGCACCAAGGAAATAATCGGCCGCAGTGGGACTCGAACCCGGTACTCCCGGGCTCTTGAGTCAATAACGCTACCAATGAGCTATCCTGCCGTCATATATATATAGATCAGTAAGCTTTGTCAAGAGTTAATCTTATAACACAGGACAGTTTATCATACAAGGATTGCGAGATAATGAGCAAAATTGAAACAGACTGACTACCAGTCAGCCATTTAGGATTACAAATCCGCAAAATTTGTCTTTGTGTGACACCGGACATTTTATTTCATACTACCGATTTAGCTATCATGCAATATTTCCGAGATAACTAGTAAAACTGACTAGAAATGGTCGACAGTCGGCCATTTTGGATTTTATTTCTGTCATCTTTGTGTGATAACATACATTTTGTCTATATTCATGGTCCAGCTATTTTGCTTTGTTTTCGAGTTAAGAAAACATGGTAAATATCATAAAATTACCCAATTTCAAAATGGCCATTAAACGGCCATTTTAAAATTATTTTCTCCCAAAAGTTAATCAGTCATTGGCTGACATAGCTGAACATATCTGCCAAATTAAAAAAAGATTTGGTGGATTTTTTTCTGAAACGCGCTAACGAGCATTTCTTCGTTTGTGGCCGTGGTAATTAAAGGGTCGATGATATGGGGATCAAAATGTCACCAAAACAATTCCCCCGTGGTATGTGATGGCTATGTATGAGGAAGCAGAAGTTCATAGACTAGTTGCTATTTTGTAAACAAATTAATGCGGCGGCGGCGACGGACCATGTGGAATACAGTAAGCTGCCCGCCTCAAGATACCCATAATATGTATGAATACATGAATAAATGAATGAATACATAAATGCATGGATGAATGAATGCTCATTTTATTTGTTTAAAAGCTGCTGATTTCAAGTTTTTTTTTCACGTGTTCCAGGTGATCCATGGATGCTGCTGGATAGGCTATTGTACAGTCAAAACTTTCAAAGGCGATTGTGATTGAAGGTTGGACCAGATGGGGAGCGTCCAAGTAAACACAGGACGTTGACTCAATGCCGGATAAATGCAGGACCAGCTTCGTAGACGCTGGGCTAGCATAACGCCGACATTGGTGTGGTGTTCGCTGGTATATAGAGATAGGGATCAGGGAGTGTGCGGGGACTTGTGAGGACGAACAAGTCAAGGGTCTGGTGAAAGTTAACACGTGTGATAGCCGTGTAACAGGAGCCTCTGTACTTCAGGCGGCGCGCAGGAGGTGCCCCGCCCTGCTCACCTCCCGCTCACCCCTGATCACCTGCCAGGTAGTCTAGGTCAACACCACAATCCACGCTCAGCATCTCATGGCAATGCCGCTCAACCTTATTTTAAGTACTTAGAAGAAGAATTGTTTATTCAACAAGGAAAAATAAAATAAAGATGAATTAAACAATTTTTTACAAGATGGTAGGTTAGAGAGATATCCATTAAGAGCACAAGGTCGCGAGCATGGAGCCCATCCTAACATTAGATTTTCAAAATATCCGTTGTTTTCATGGCAATGAAGCTCAGATTGATTTTAAGTGTAGTAGCTGATATCATATTTAGATCAACAATGGCACTATAATTCATCCCGATACTTGGCTTATCGGTAGTAGGCCCAAATAATTTTAATTTCGTACTCTGTGCAACGATATTCAGTATGAGTATGAGTATACTTTTCACCGTTTAATCGCTAAATTAAATAATTTAAAGTTTCAACCACTTGAAGTTGTGTCTCGCTACTGCGACACACAACTTCACGTAGGTGAAAATTACTCATATTTGTTCAATTTGAGATCAAACTTAGGAAAATCTTAATGTTTAAACACTCATTTCATTCCCACTAACCGTGCTGGCAGTGACTTGATCAGAGCTAAAAACGACTATAGTCGTAGGCTACTTGGTTAAGCAGTATCAGCACACATATATCGCAGAGAGTTTTGGATGGCGGTAGATTTGTTAGCCTGTCTAGTAAACACAAATTATTTGTATAGCATGTATACAACGTCGGGCCAACTTCTTTGACGCTGGTTCAACATTGTAGAAATACATTGTTATACAATTATTTTGTGTTTACTGGGTGTCTAGTTGGTCGTGCGAGAAAATACCAACTTTGTCCATTTTTCGTGCGACATGAGAAAATACAGCATAAGACATGAGACATTACACCAATGCTGGTTTAATGTTGGGTCAGCGTCGCAGACGGTTTCCCAACATTAAACCAAGATTGGATAAATGTTTTGTGAGTAGTGAAATGAACACGTTTATATATCATATTATACGGCATAGGTTTAGGCCCATCATTTGTTTAAAGTGAATTGCATCTGCAATCATATATAATAATGATTCATATCACAAACCAAATAAAGGCTAAGTGAGCCAAATTAGCATATGAAACTACTTTTTTGAAATGTCAATTCAAAAGGTCATCGTGGTTTATTATGGAAAAATTCCGTTTTTCAATGCAAACAGTGTAGCTCCAGACATGCCAGAAAAAGTTAGACAAGTCAGTGGCGGATTTGGTGCCCCCCCCCCCTTTGTCAGTATAATTTAAGCGAAATGCATTACCTGATTACTTTGCCCAAAATTTCATTTTTCATGTATCTTTTTGCATTATTTTTCATAACATTGTAAACGCCAAAATTACTGTACACTACTCCTAAAAATGTCTACATTATTCAGGGAGCATGCCCCAGAACCCCTCCTTCGGACCCCTTCCAGCAAGTCCCGCACCCGCCCCTATAAGTACCAGTGTCCCAAATGTGTGGTGACACCTTATACGAGCTGTAGCCATTTGACTCGGGACCCCAGTGACCTAGAGTAATCACCTAAAGCGACACTTCTCCACCTCCTCGCAAAAAACGGCCTATAAAAATAAGGAAATACTGGCAACCGCACCTTCCTCTAAGGCTACAACACTGTAGGAGTGGGAAACGCGTGTTCCAGGCGTAGAACAATTGGGCGTGGCTCCCCGGCCGACAATAATATTCACCCAATATTGGTGTAATGTTGGTCCATTGTCTGCGACGCTGGCCCATCATCACACCAACTTCAAATCAAAGAACGGTGTTTCCCTACTGCTACTATTGCTGGATTTTTTAGCCGCCACGACAACCGATCTGAGACCCATGTGAAAAGGGTGTGGTCCGGAGGCCGCAGGCTGCATACTAGCCCGCCTGCTGGGCAGGGGGGGGGGGGGGAGTATCCAGCGAACACAAGACGTTGAGTCACTGTTGGTCTAATGTTGGGCCACCGATAGTTGAGCGTGTGAGGTTTGTTGGGTTGCCAGACTTCCCCCCCCCCACACAAACTCTTCAAGGTAAGGCCAGACCATGATAATTACACTATCCCCAGAATGTGGGTCAAAGTATTTCACTGGCACTTCCTGATTGCTGAATGGTTTCGTTTGCCATGATACCTGCAGTCTACATACTTCTTCTGATTTATAACACAACATAGACACAAACTGTTCGTTGCACAAACCATATATCCAATTAATATATTCAATAGTTCCTCAGGGTTAAATTTGTTCACTATCTCCCACCTAAACGTCACACAATTTCGGAGAATTCACCAAACCTGAAATTAATTAGCAAAATACCTCATCTTTATTGATATGAAAAACCAAGGTATGTTTGAGTTGGTTGTTAAACGCTGCACAATACTTTCAAAACAAATTGAAATCTGTCCTGTCCACTTCATGGAATCATCGTGACCTTGATTATTAGGGGTCGGAAATACAACTGGAGAGATAATAATTAGAGACACTGCACCAGATTTCTTACGTGGCTGACACTGATCCAATACTGATTCCCAGCAAACACAAGACATTGAGACGATACTGATTCTCAATTAACACTAGACACTGAGCCAATACCCAGCAAATACGAGACACAGAGCCAATACTGATTACACAGCAAACACGAAACACTGCGCCAATAATCATCCCCCACCAAACACAGGACACTGAGCCAAAACTGATGCCCCAGCAAACACGAGACACTGAGCCAATACTGATTCCCCAGCCTTCACGAGACACTGAGCCAATACTGATTCCCCAGCCTTCACGAGACACTGAGCCAATACTGATTCCCCAGCCTTCACGAGACACTGAGCCAATACTGATTCCCCAGCCTTCACGAGACACTGAGCCAATACTGATTCCCCAGCCAACACGAGACACTGAGTCAATACTGATTCCCCAGCCAACACGAGACACTGAGACAATACTGATCCCCGAGCCGACACGAGACACTGAGCTAATACTGATTGAACAGCCAACACGAGACACTGTGCCAATACTGATTCCCCAGCCATCATGAGACACTGAGCCAATACTGATTCCCCAGCCATCACGAGACACTGAGCCAATACTGATTCTACAGCGAGCAGGATACACTGAGCAAATACTTATTCCACAGCCAACACGAGACACTGAGACAATACTGATTCCCAGCCATCACGGGACACTGAGCTAATACTGATTCCCAGCCAACACGAGACACTGAGCCAATACTGATTGCACAGCCAACACAAGACACTGAACCAATACTGATTCCCAGCCAACACAAGCCACTGAGCCAATACTGATTCCCCAGCTCAGACGAGACACTGAGCCAATGCTGATTCCCCAGCCATCACAAGACACTGAGCCAATACTGATTCCCCCAGCCATCACGAGCCATTGAACCAATACTGATTCCCCATCCCGCGACACAGAGCCAATACTGAATCACTAGCCGACACGAGACACTGAGCCAATACTGATTACACAGCCATCACGCAGCACAGAGCCAATACTGAATCTTAAGCCGACACGAGACACTGAACCAATACTGATTCCTCAGCAAAAACGCGACACTGAGCCAATACTGAATCAGTAGCCGACACGAGACACTGAACCAATAATGATTCCACAGCCATCACAAGACACAAAGCCAATACTGAATCACTAGCCGACACGAGACACTGAGCCAATACTGATTCCACAGTCATCACAAGACACTGAGCCAATACTGAATCTCTAGCCGACACGAGACACTGAACCAATACTGATTCCACAGCCATCACACGACACTGAGCCAATACTGAATCACTAGCCGACACGAGACACTGAACCAATACTGATTCCACAGCCATCACAAGACACTGAGCCAATACTGATTCACTAGCCGACAAGAGACACTGAACCAATACTGATTCCACAGCCATCACGCAACACAGAGCCAATACTGAATCTCTAGCCGACACGAGACACTGAACCAATACTGATTCCACAGCCATCACAAGACACTGAGCCAATACTGATTCACTAGCCGACACGAGACACTGAACCAATAATGATTCCACAGCCATCAAAAGACACTGAGCCAATACTGAATCACTAGCCAACACGAGACACTGAACCAATACTGATTCCCCAGCAAAAACGCGACACTGAGCCAATACTGATTCACTAGCCGACACGAGACACTGAACCAATACTGATTCCACAGCCATCAAAAGACACTGAGCCAATACTGATTCCCCAGCCAACACGAGACACTGAACCAATACTGATTCCACAGCAATCACAAGACACTGAGCCAATACTGATTCACTAGCCGACAAGAGACACTGAACCAATACTGATTCCACAGCCATCACAAGACACTGAGCCAATACTGAATCACTAGCCGACACGAGACACTGAACCAATACTGATTCGCCATCCGATATGAGCCACCGAGTCTCAAATACAAAGGTAACGATTTATTTTTTACCGGGAATTTATGTCAATTTTTTTCAACAACAGACTAACCTTACGATCTCGTTCATAGAGAGTAGGAATATAATTATATAGTGAGACGTTTTTAGAGGTTTCACTCTCTTAAGAACACTGACTAATTACGGATAGATATGGTCTCACCACCCTAAATGCCAGTCCTATTGAAAGACATGTATAATGCCAACATTCTAAGGGCCGATTTCACCACTTCCGGCCCTAGCTGCTACAACAGCTGCGATAATGGTATGCTCACCAATTAGATTTTGAGGTAGGCCCCCACATGTGGTAAAACGTCCATTTTGCCCAGATGTCCCTTAATATTCTTGCGCCCATTCCCAGAATAGACACAAATCCTTCTCACCTCCTGTGTCCATCCGAAAATCTCACACGACAGTTATACCTCATATCACAGATAGAAAAAACATTACTGTATTTTTCTTAATTCACCAGACGCAGAAACAACCCTTTAAAGCAGCAATTTGGGTAGTGATTATCTAGTCAGTAGCCACCCCCCTTGGGTGGTGAGACCATATATTGACCGAGATAAGAATAAACATTTATTGGAGAAACGTGGTATTCTTAAGTTTGGCCTAACCATTGACGGCTGAAAATCAAACCACATAGTAACGTCTTGTGAAAAATAACCGACAGCCTCGCCGTCAAGCGCACGATCACTTAACCATTTTACCACCAAGGAGATTATATCCATATAGCCTCCTTGTTAACACTACCTTAACTGATAATCAGGCATATAACCGTCTTCAGGCTATTTATTTGTCTTTAACCCTTTAACCGCCGGTGCCGCATATATCCGGGTTTTCATTTTAAACAGTTAAAGATAAAATGTGACATCAATCAGCAATATTTGAAAAGAGTTGACCTCCATTTTGTCAAATCTCAATAATTTTCACTCACCTGAAGTTGTGGATCGCGTTAGCGAGACACAACTTCATTAACGCGATCCACAACTTCAAGTGGGTGAAAATTCAAATTGAAAAATATGGTGGTTAAAGGGTTAAAACTGGACTATTTGAAGGAGAAATGAACACGAACATAAAATGAGCATTACTGCCAGGTGGGCAGGTTTTGATCTAAATTGTCGAGGTAACCCTCACGATGCAAAAAGGCATCAACTTAGGGGGTTTAGAAGGAAAATATCCATGAAACTTTATCAATACATGACAATTTCTAAAAAAAATTAAACCACTTCAAATCAAGGTACAGCTTCAGGTGGGTGGGAAATTAAGTTATATAATTTAGCATTTTATAGAGTTGACCTTTATCATTCTAGGTCCAAATATATACTTTTATATACATTTCAAACCAGGCGACATAATTAATAAAATAGTTTGTAGTAGAAACACAGTGAATCCAATATTTCAATATTTTTAATAAAAATAAACATCATTCGTCCTTTAAAACTGGAAATTATGTGAGACAATACTGAAACAGAATTGAGTTAACGTCTGGTATTTGACAAGTAGGATTATTAACTAAATACATCATCATTCCTGCTAAACTCAAAAAAATATGTATTTTTCCGTTTGACTCACAAATAAATGTCCGAAGAAACTGTTTTAAAAACTTTAAGCATTCCTAGCAAACACGTTGACCAAACATTAGGTTGATATTGGACCAACAGCGACGGCGACCCAGCATTGACCCAGCATCTCGTCGAGGTTTGGTGGTTGCTGTGATTTAATCCGTGTTCTGCAATGTATCTCGCCCACATAGGATCTGTAGCCTATATCCTGGGACGCTCAAATGTAAAACACGACCGCGTGGGCCCGCCGCCCAGCAAACACAAGAAACAAACACAAGAAACGTTAAAACAATGCCGGTTTAATGTTGTACCAGCGTCGGAGACAGTGGCCCAACATTAAACTATCGTTGTTTTAATGTCTTGTGTTTGCTGGGCATATCCCTGGAATCCTCGCAAACAACACACGTGTAACTAATGTTGGTCTAATGGTCTATTCGACATTGATCACTTCGTGTCTGGCCAAGAATCGTGGAACATCCACCCAATGAATGGTTGATGAATGTTGGGCCAGCGTCGCAGACGTTGGACCAACATTAAACAAACATTGGTTTAACGTCTGGTGTTTACTGGGTACATCACATCTTAAAAAAATATCATGGAATTCTTCCTCTTGACATTGATCATTTGTGTCTGCGTAACTATTAAAAGTCAACATCAATTCAGGAATCTATGAACATCGTGAGAAAGACATTGCTATTTCGCTAATGATATCAGGAATTTAATTCCTGCAAGTCATCACACCACATTAACTCATTAAGCTAATATAGAATAGAAAAAATAAACTTAATAGCGCGTCCACGGGGGGGGGGGGGGTGGGGAGGTGGCGAATACGTAAAGAATTAGGAATGGCCATATTCCATCACACTGGAAATTAACCCTTATGCAGCCGAATTACTTAGGACTATTCTTCATTCATTTGAAGCTGGAATTGCTAACGCAATTTCCAGCTCCAAATGACGAAAAATAATTATATTTATGCAAAAATATATGTCTTCAAAATGTAATTATTATATTAGCTAAGCATCCACCACAAACCATTTTGGCAACTTCTGTTGAATTTATTTGGTCAGAAAGTTGCTTGACAACGCATATGTATACGGTTCCAGCAGCTAAGGGTTAAATCATAACAGTAACTTCATCTCATTTCTATTAGAAAAGCGATGAAACTTATCTTTTATAATGAAAAGGAAGTTAATTTTAAGATTCTTGTTGGGATGATTAATTCTAATTTGATTACTTTGCAAGCATAAACAGTTAGAACCGATTACCATGAATAATATCAACAAAAATAACAACTCATTTGAATCAAAACAAAACTACTATAGTTGCAGTCAACTTCCACCAGCGTTGGGTGTTTTTCGCTGATTTCTCAGTCAATTCTGAATCAATTTTCATGAAATTTTGCAAGCACTCTTTTCAACTATTCCGGCGCCTACCCTGAAAATTTCGTGAAATTTGAATGAATATTTCAATAATTAGACCATTTGACAAGTAGTGGAATTTCGTGAGTGAAGCTCATAGCGTGCAATGGGTTTATAGAGGAGCGTCATAATTCGCAAAAACTACATGTCAAATGGTCTAACTTTTAAACTACATGATATTTTTCCCTGAAATTTTCAGAGAAGTTGCCGTGAGACTAGAAAAAAATGCTTGCCAAATTTCATGACAATCGGATGAAAACTGCGTGAGAAATTAGCGAAAAGCATGCAACGCAAAAGTGACAAATTTAAAGTGACTTTTACTATAGTGAAGATATGAGACTTTCTGCAAAGCAGGTTTCCACCCAGAAATAAATGTGAAGTTGCGGAATATTAGTGTCGATTAAAAGTTTGTGGAATTGTCAGCATTTTTTCAGTGGGATCTCTGATGTTGTTTTATTGTGTTATAAAGGTAAATTGGGTGAATATTCGAAGGTGACAATTTGTTTACAAATCAATACAATATGGCATTATTTAAAGTTGAATAGATGCGAGTAGAATTAAAAGTTTAATAATCTGATCAATTCCTTTTTAGTAAAGAAATTTAAAATAATATTTTAGATTCCGCTACAATTACCATTTAGAAAACTTTGACTTTACATGCACAGTCACTGTTGATCACATACATATGATGTAAGAGTAAAGCAAATGGATGATTGAACACATTTCAAAACTTAATTTAGCTTTTAGGAAAATGACAGTACACCTTTTCTTTTTCTTTGTGAATCCATGCTTTTCGGTACATTTTATAATACATGTAGCGTGTTCACTCAGGCGTTAATTAGACTACCCCTTGGAATTACGGGGGGGGGGGGGAAGTGATGGGGGTGTTTGTTTCTTAGAGTAGTTTACTTAATGAGCATATAGTTTACAGGATCGTGGGTTTTTTTGAAATCAGGGGTGGGGGTGGGTGTTTATTGGAATATGGGTGGCTAATCATACTAATATTAAATTAAAGATGTTTCACTAATGTCGACAAACGATGTGGAGGGTGGCACAATAATACACCAGCATCCAGTTATCATTGCGCTTTCAACACCTGCATCCCGGTGTAAAGATGATTGAATATGTAACAATATTTTAAATGTAATCACACATACATTTTATTACACATGTATCTGTGTATGTAAATACCCAAGAAACATAATAATTGACATTATCGAATTACAACAATGGAAACTGATTTTCAATGCCACATCTAAAATATGATGATATCGTGATCTCCTGTAGGACTGAGATGGTCAATTTAATGCCATATGATAAATAGATCAAATCCGTAATGCAATAGTGTACAAACTAAACAAGGCACAGTTACTATAAATGTACAGAGGATAGTTAAAAGGATACAAGTATTTTCATTGTCATTGGCATGCTCTAACTTGTCCGCTTCTTTTCCAAACAAATTCTAAAATATTGGTCAGATTAATAAACGAATATACATATACAGTATATATGTCATTCTAATATAATCATACAAAATAAATTATGTAATTATATTAAGTATTAAAATGGTCAAAATGTAAAATAGAAATTTAAATAGATAAGAAAACTAATGGAACTAAATAAAATTGCCATCATTTATTTAATAAATTATCCTTTCAATGCCATGAATTGCTCCCATAATCACGATAATTATCTTTTAAAAAAAAAACATAAGAAAAAATAACCTTAGTTTTTTTATTAAATAAGCAGGTAAAAAAAATGTAATTAAATATCACAAAATAATTTAATGTTACCCGATTTCTCAAAAATGAATCAAAATGTTCAAAAGAAATCATGCAGAACATCAAAAAATGTAACATGGTGCCAAAAAATTTGAAACTGTATTTACCTTCCACAAATTAGACTTGATGAATAAGAGCATATTAAGCAGTTTTGTCTCTCTCTTGAAGCCTTTCTCACGGTAGCAAACCACATCCACAAGTCTTGTTCCAACCTGCTGTCCCATTTCAGACAGCCTATATTTGACAAAAGAGTTGGTTTGTCATTTTGTTTTTATTAGCAATGCAGCTACACAAAAAGTGCAATATAACTGTCATAATCTCAGTGGGCGTGACACGAATTCATAAATATAAAGTGCAATTAATAAAAGAATACCAAGCCAATGGTTTTACTAAGATGACTGATCATGCTGATGGGCTATTGAGGCATTCAAGCTATTCAAATAAATAAGAGGGAGGGAGTGCAATTGATAGCACTCCTAGTAATAATTTGGAAATCAACTTTTAAAGCTTATAACCCCCTAAAATTACCCTTGATTTGCTTTCAAAAGAATTGAATGTGCTCCACAGAATGTCTGGAAAAGTATTTAAAAGCTCTCATCTTATTTTCAAAACAATACAATACAAGCTTAGACAAATCATGAAATTGGACATATGAGCATAAAACAATATAGTTGTCTTTCAAAATCTATGTTTCTTATAGAAAGCACAAGCATTACTTTACCATGTGAAAAATAGGGAACGGAATTTCATTAAGTAGTAAAAGATATTTTCAAACATAAGAACATAAATCCAATTTTTTCACAGGTACCAGCGTTTTTATAAACACTCACAATTATATGACTACTCACTTTGTTTGTAGCTCTGTTACAGATGATACTCGATTTTGACAATACTGTACTATCTCTGAGAACAGAAGAGCAAAAGTGCTGAGGTTCACCTAAAAAAGGTAAAATTACGTTAAATCTCAGAATGTTCATTAAAAAAGTGTATTACAAAAGATCAATTAGCTAGCCAACGTCGTAAAAAACAAAACATGTTCATCTGAAATGTTTTGTTGACAGCAATATTTCCTTGCCATGACAATTATTACCTTGAATTTGAAACAAATGATTAACTATCATCCTTTCAAAATCATTGCTTTACGTCCCTCTTTGGCACGAATGGTCTTTTAAGTGACATTATAATACGACAAAAACGTTGTGGTCAATTGATGAGATGAATGATGTACAGATGATGATGAGGGTGGGGGTGATAGGACATGGTGGGTTATTGAGAGCGTTTTCCTTCGGTCGTCTCATAAGGGTTCTGCGCATGTGATTGTCTAGGGGATCTACCACCAGACATGCCCAGACGGCCGGAGACTTGGGTTTCGCTGTGCAATTTAATGCTGAAACTCCGTGGCATTTCGCGCAGCTCCGCTATCCTCGGGTCGGATAGTCCCCAGAGTACCAATAGGAAGAGTAACTCCATTCATTCCCCGAGATAGACCTCATATCAAACACGCTATTGCCGTTATTTAAGGCTGAGACCACGGCCTACACCAGTGCATGCACTGATGCGGGTGCTGCATTGGCTGCGCTGTTGAGCAGAGGAACCAGGGTGTGCCACTGGCAATCCGCCCGAAGAAGAATACCATCTAGTTACCCTCAGATGTAATAATTACACTGGCTTAGCTTTCCAAAAATTCAAGATGGCGCCCGATATGGCCGCCAACAGGGTCATAACTTGGGAAGACTTCTGGTATATAACATAGTCATATGGTTTTTGTGATCACTGAATTCATAGATGGTGCATTTTCAACACTCAGAAATACATAACACCTAAAATACAAGATGGCATCCTAAATGGCCGCCATTCAATGCTAGGTTATAGCTGAACAACTATTAGACATAGTGATGATTTTGGTCAAGTAATTTGTTTTACACTGTGAAACAATTGTTACCAGATATCGCAAAGTTTGGCTACTCTGTCTGGATTATTGAGAAATATTCAAATAAATGTTTCCTATTTTGCATTTCTAGAGTATTTTTGTCATACTGATAAAAAATGTTTTCAAAATGTATGGTATACTGTACTAGTGATAATTTCATCAGTCTATGCAAAAACAGGCACAATCAGGACAGCATATTGTAACTTTCTGAGATATGAGCTTGACTATCCTTGCCCCTGTAAAAACTTATTGTATACATGTCAGACCATATGTTTCTACCAAACAATGGTGAAATACTGTTATTTTAATAGATAAGTCCATATAATGTATCTTCTCTTGCAAGGCTCATTTAATTGACAAATAATAAAATAATGATATTGATAAGGAACAATTTTAGACTTGATTGTGTGCAGTAAACAGGAAATCACTGGAACACATGTCAACACATGTCATTTTTTTAAGTAGTCTAATCATACTTGTATAGAAACATCTTACTGGTATTGTAAAATAAAATAGACTGTTTTAAAGTATTTAAATAAAAAATAAAAAAAATAAACAAAAAATTTTTCAATCAGGCATGTAAAAGTATAATAAAATACATAGACTAATAGGAACTCATCAATTTTAACTTTTCAACTGAAAAAACTGCATAAATTTGAAAAGTGCATCAATCACACAAAATGTCATTTAAATCTAAATGTTACACACCTGACACCTGCATAAACATGATTAAGAAGAACCTGTGGCCTCCAAAATATACACATTATCACTAAAAAGAAGTGTTGTTGTGTAGAATTTATATTAACTCGACCATGATAAGACATAATGTGTAAAACATAACAAAATAATCAATAAATGTTGTATAATGCACTATTCAGGCTCTATGATTTATAATTGCTATAACAAAGGTGATAAAATAAAGTTATCTCAGCTTACTTTTCACTATATCTGTATATAGATCTACAAACCCATGAACAAATTTATGCATAGGTTAGCAGCTTCTAAACTTTTAAAAGTGAAAAATTGATTAATTTACAGTAAGCATGGTAAGCTTAGATCAGCTGTAATGTTACACTCCTGACACTACACATTTTTTCCATTAGGCCATGTATTTATTTATTTTTGAAAAAGTAGTATGTTTTCCCTTTGAATGTAATAACTTACTAAAGTCACATGTGCTTGTTTTTAAATTAAAATCTCACTATGTTCAGATGTTAGGGCTCTACATTTTGTTATGAGACAGAAATATAAATAGCATTACACTTCTGACGCTATTTATTCTTGTCACAATCTGACAACTACCTAAACTAACTAAATAAGTCATAATCAAGCTAGGGAAGGGGAGAGTCATGTTCAAGCTGAGGGGGGCTTACAGGTAGGAATCATATTCTAGCTGGAGGGAGAGTCATGCTGAAGCTGAGAGGAGGGGTAAAATAATGTTCAAGCTGAGGTGGTCATTTTGTCTCAAAGAAATGATATTTTATTTTGTTATTAGAGGACAAACTGTTGCAGTACATGGCAGTGGGAAAAAGTTCCTATTGTACAGCTGCGTCTTTCAGTTATCACATCATATCGCTGGCAGGGGGGGGAGGGGATGAGCAGGCCAGCCAGGAGAAGAACCAAAAGACCAGACGTTAACCCACATTATCCAGTTCATCCCCCCTTGTCGAGAGCCAGGGGAGAATGAACTGGACGGGGGGGGGGGGGGTGAACCAAACATCGACGGTCACCAGGTAGACTCCTCAAAATCTCCCTCTTTCAGAAAACCAAACTGGCACATGTTGACATGTAACTAAATCACAAAAAGTTTAAAATTGTCCTATAAAATTATGCTGACCCTTTTTTGTAATTGCCGACATGCTATTGCTATTATAAATATTTCACCACATTCCACTGTTTTCACTTTGCAAGAAAAATACTGTGTTAGATCAAAATCTGAGCTAAATTACAAAACGTTCAAAGTTGTGACCTCAATGTTGCAAATTACAGCAAGGATCACACAGAATCCAAAAGACCACCCAGACACTTTTTGAAGCAGCTGAAGAAAAATACAGAGATGAATGATATTTAGAGTTTTAGTTTTTAGTTACAGCAGGAAGTCATAGAAGAAGAAATATTTTGATGGATTTTCATTCTCATTGCTTAGAAAAGTTCTTCCATTTTCACCCTCGGTGCACAGCTTGAGGAATCGTAGGGCCAGCAAACAAAACTTCACCCAGGTTTCACCCTGGGCAAACTGGGCAGATTTTCCCGGGTATCTCAATTCTTAGAGATTCCGACATTGTTTTGTCCAAACTACAATCGGTAGGTAAGATTTTTTTAAAATTTTATTTGGTGCCAAATTCACTTCCATGTATGGCTTCTATGTACATTACATAACAATTTTCTGTTTTTTGGACGCTTTTTGACCCCCCCTTTCTTTTTCTTAACGTTTTTACAGTTACTAAGTTTTTGATTACAGTCGATATCCTAACTCATCCCTTAACTTAAGGTTTTCCAAAAATAAAATATTTTTTATCAATATTTAATGGATGAAACAAGATGATTTTTATTGTTGCCATTATTGCCCACATTGGCTAAAAAAACATTAATAACCAGCCCTGGTCAATATTAAAATTTAATGAATGAAATGAACAATGAGATGAGAATTATAAGTTAATTATCTGATTATTAAAAAAAAATGTTTGATTCTAGATAACAAAAATAAGTATGCCTACATTTAAAAAAAATATTATTGCCCATTATTGACCACTTGGGCTAAAAAAGGCATTATTGTCCAGCCCGGGTTTTAATTCCCACACTAAAACCTGGGTCAAGTAATATTCCCAACCCTGAAAAAACTTCAAAATTATTTTTGTAATGTGCCTGAGGCTGTGAGGCTGTGCTGTGGAGTGTGTATAAACTCGCTGTCAAATTAACCAGAATTACATGATTTTCGGTGATTTCTCTGTCACATTGAACTGATTTATTTGAAATTTTGCATATGCCATTTTTTATTAATAAAATCTTAACAGCGGTAAAAAATTTGCAGAATTATATTTATTATTTCAAAAGTTAAGACCATTTGCCATGTAATAAAATTCTAGAATTAGTTTAATGGGGTTATAGAGGGACGTCGTAATTTCAATTTATTACATGTCAAATGGTCTAACTTTTGAAATACGCTATAACAGTTGTATAAGTAAATAATTTTACGAAATTTTCAGGGCTGTTTTCAGGGCCTTTGCAAAATTTGAAGGGAATCGGTTAAGCATTGACGAAAAAATCGCCGAAAATCATGCGATACTGGTTTATCATTTTTAATTTGACAGCGAGCGAGTATAGGAGTTTTTGCAAAAATCAGCGCCCCTTTTCTTCTATCAATTCCTAGATCCACCACTGTCTAGCAGAAAAGATGCGGTAAATTTCATTTTCAGTCAGGATCAGTCAGGTTTGGTAAGTACTAAAATAGTGAGACCAGTAGAGAGCAATTGACAATGTCGGAAGGCCCGGGCAGCCCCACTCAGGGCTAGCTATCCAAAACAAACAAACACGAAACAGTGCCAGTGGCAAACTGTCATCCGCGACGGTGTAAAACAAAAGGTAAAAACAATTAAAGGGTTACAGATTACATCAAATTATTTCAGAAAAGACACCATGAGTTGAATGGCACTTAAAGAAATTGTTGTTAAACTAAAACTTGCCTCGCTTTTCCCTTTACTTATCGGTCTTTCCAAAATATTTGGTTTAGCTTTCCCTATCGACGCCATTTTGACTGAGTATGTATCACGTGATCATGACGGTGTAGCACACAGAGATACACAGCCTCATCATTTCTCCACAGTGTGTTTAAATTTCATGACTGCCGAATATCCCTAGGCCTATATGGGTAAAACCAAAAATTGTGGTAATTTTTTAGCATCAAAAATGGCAGTGAGGTGACCATCACAGAGGAAGAAAACCACTTGATGGGTCTGGTGCACTGATCCCAATAGAGCATAAAAAAGTCACTGGCTGCGCTAGATTTTTTTTTTTCGCTTTAAAAACGTCATTTTTAAAAAGTTACAACTTTCAACTTAGGCTACTACTCCGTTACCAAATCCAAACCATTTTAAAAATTTATGTTACTTTGTTTAGCTTGACATCACATTTTTAAACTTGATATCCTTATTGAAGCATATATAATACTAAACAATCGATCTCAAAACTGCTAGCAATTTAGCAAAATTTGACGGGATAAACAAAAATTCCTATTTCAACTCCGTTACCAAGTCAAAAAATACTCAACTCCGTTACCAAATGTTTGGCTCGACATAAATATAAACTGTATATTTTCTTATTGTAATATCGATCATAAATGGGTACTCTATTTATATGGGGACAACGAGCCATGTTTTAAAAGACTATATCATCAATCATTATGACTGTAAACCCATAAAATTTGGCCTATGTATATATTTTTTTTACAAATAATCTGAACATTATTAAGTAGTAGTGCCTAAACGTGAAGTTGAACCATTTATTTTTAATATTTTTATATTTAATACAAAATGTGGACCTTTTAAGTCCTGGAGACATTAATTTTATGTAAAATTACCCCCAATTTTTGTTTTTTCCCATATATTCTGTGAAACGCAGTGACGCCACCGGAAACCGTTTTGAATGGGAACTCGATGAAAACAAATTTATATAAGACCCCCTCCCCTATACTTCATTGTATTAGCTAGCCTTCTCAAAAGTATGGCATCCAGGATTATTCAAACATGCGGTGGGCTAATGAGTAATGTGTCATGGATTGTAACTCTCAATGTGTAGACTAGTGTAGCTCAAACTGTTCAAAGACGAAATACTAGTATTTAAAAACAATATTTTTCTGAAGCAAATACATTGCATATGCGACATAGAGGCCTACAAGACCGTCACATACATTTTGTAACAGTTGAGCTAATTTGTATTACAGAGCTGACCATCTCATTATTCCTATAAACTAGCCTATGTTGGAACTGATTAATAAACCTCAAATATAGGGTTTGGTGCTGGAATGATAGAAATTATGTATTTTCAAAAAGTGAATGTAGGCCTATATGCACATATTGTTATAATAAACGATTACCGGCAGAGTTGTAAGCATCTGAGAAGGCTACCATCTGGGGTACCTTGGGACACCATATTAGATACATTAAGACAACATGGATCTAACTGAAATCAAGATTTGAATACTACATTCACCTGTAGCTATAGCCCGCAGTTAAAAAGTGGGAGCACATTGAGAAGCTGTCGGAGCAACTTGAGACTAATTGGGCACCCGGGCTTGAAACGGTGCTCCACCCAGACTGACCTCGCATCTGATATCATAGCTTGTGTGGTGGTGTATTTGAAGCAAGCCATTATACATAAGTTATAACGTGATAGATGTACAAGAAACCACTAAAATCAT
>OZ024902.1:22826091-22838591 GCA_964017125.1 Flabesymbios commensalis | reverse complement strand
TTTTTAAGTGATTTTATGGAAGAGTACATTTTAATATCGCTTGACTTACTTGACAATCATATTCATAGGACAACGTTGAGGATTTGGTCACATGTTATCACATGTTATCTAATCAGAATAGTCTAGTTAACAGTATCGTAAATCAGCAGAATATAAAACTTGGCTCCAGAATGATTGATTACTTTTATTTAATCCCATTCCCCGCACTGTTAACTTCACTAGATGGATGTGGGATTGCCTGCTAGAAATTCAATAGTTTGTTTAGCAAAAACAGATAACGACGACGACGGAGAAAATCCTACTTATCTTACTATGATCCGCATTCATGAAATTGTAGGAAATCTCTGTATCGTGATTCAGCAAAAAATGGTATCAAATGCGATGTCACGTCACGCTCAATCGTCAGACCAGCGACAGATAGAAAATGATCTGAGACTTATGCGTTAACTACTGTAGCATTACATGTCATTAGATATTTATTTGAAGTTGGCAATTGCGTCAGCAACGCCAGCTTCTAATAAATGATGCATAATAGCAAACAAATTATGAAAAAGAGTTGGAATGCGTTTAAAATGTCGCCAGCGATTAGGTGTTAACATATTATCCGTATGTGTTTGATTTTCGCGTTCTTCGTTATTTACAATTACGTTGCTCTTTATTAGAAAGTTGCACCTGCACATTTCATACATTTTAATGAATATCTCTGTCATGATAAAGAGTTCTAATGCGTTTAAAACATCGCTAGCAATCAAGGTGTCAACAAAATAGCAGTAGCCCCATAGAGTTTGATCTTTGCGTTCGAATCCAGGAAAACAGACACTGTGTACGAAATATAGGTTTGAATGCTAAATTTCATACAATTCTTATATGATAATGATAATTTTCACTAACAACACAGATTATTTTTGGTACAGAAATACATGTTACGATAATGTCCAGACGTCAGTTACTTATATACTGTGCCAGATCATTTTGCACATGTGCAGCCGGTACAAACAAAAAAATATAATCTTTGATGGCAATAATGCTATGCTCAACATTGCAACATTTCTGTGTATTGGTAGGAATGTAAAATACCATATAGTGATTTTATCCTATTATAGTCAGGGGGCCAGGAGCTGAACCTGGAAAGTGGGTCCAAAGTTTTTTTCTCAATGTTTTCATGTTATATAGGTATTGTACTCCATGAAACCGCATGATAGCATTCTCACAGCATTGAGCATAACGAGTTTTACATTTTTCGCCTATCGCGGTACAAAATAGTGGTTTTAGGTGATCGAGAAAAACACAAAATCACTGTACATTTTCACATAACTGATAGCTATTTGTTTGATTGTTTGTATATTGGTGTATATTAATAATAAATATCATTGGGTCAAAGGTAAAGGCTATAATTCAAGGTCAAAGGTCAATAATTCAGGTCAAACATGCCTAATTCAGTATCGTTTGTATATCACTTCCTCCACATTATTTGGTATATGTTTTTACAGCTGAACCTGTATTCATTGCCTTATAATTTAGTTTTTTGTTATGAAGTGCCATGATCATAATAAACTAGATAACCTGTCGCTCACATATTCTCGCTCCTCTAGGCCCCACTCCTAATGTGGCCTATTTGACCGTATCTATTTGCTGGGATGAAATATAATGGTATTATTCTATGGCTTGAATTGTGTAGCAATGGATTATACGTTACCATTCTATTGTATGGGCCAGTCATAATTCACTAACCCAACGTTGTGCTATCATCTGCGACACTGTCACACCAAGAAATCACCATTGATGCGCTTCCCCAATGTTTAGATGCCCGGCCGCTGTTGAGACACACGGAGAAAATTTGTGGGCTCTAATTAGGTAAATTTAAATGCCAATTGGCCAGCTTCTGTATCAAGGCATATGCTAACATTGCGCAAAATGTGAACTTGGGTTATCAATGACAAAGCGGTGTGCTTTTAACTATGACATAGCTATGTTCCGTTCTTGTGGTATAACAGTTTAACAGAAGAGTAAATAATTTATAATATTTAACATTTTTGTTTCTTAATTATTTATAGTTCTAATATCACAGCATATATCTATCTAACTATATGGCGCGGGGGCCCTAGGGTAGTGGTGCTCGGCCTCAGACCGCCAGGGCTCGAATTTCGAATTCTGTGTCTGGAGGACAGTGTCATCTCAATCATCTCACCATCCCCAGGAGGTTCTCCTGGCCCAGTTTAGCCCATATGTGTACAAAGGTGGCCTGAGGCTCGATTCAATTCATTTCATTTTCTAACTATATGGATACATCAATTATCAATTATGTGGTGTAATAATTCAGAGGTTACTGTACCTGCTAAACTACCAAGATTGTACGCCATCGTTATTTAAAAAAAATCTTTACCCTAAACAAGTTAAATAATCAGGAATGATATTTGTCAGCAATGACACCACCACCTTCGCCATCATTTTGTTATTTGCTATATTATTATATTAAAGTTGTTACTACCTTCCTGTTCATTGTTTGTTTCATCATCTTTGTTAATGTAGTACTAGTATGCATCATATTCTGAGACGATGCGTCCTGTATTCCTGCTTAGTTGCTTCCACATCGAACACTATCACATGGTTCTTACTGGAGCAACCATACTTGAAGATTGTTTATTTTATCTAAGGGACCAGTTGAGGTGCAATCTGGGACAAGTTGACTTCCTTCATGAACTGTAGGGCCGGTTAGGGACGTTTCCGTCGCCTTTATTATCAGACGAGGTGGGGCCTTATGGAGGATTTCAGAGTTGCTAGGTCAACTGATTTTCTCTATGAGGTCGGGAATGTTTTTCATCGATTGTAACTCCGAGTATGTGGTACTAACTAGGTCGTGATTAAAACTGTATGAATTAAACAATATAGTGAATTAAAATAAGCTGTAATGTTTTTGTGCGGGGGCCATGTCCTGTGTAAATTGCACAAATAATTTTTAACCGCCATTAGCCTACTACTGTTATTACGTCGTTAAGTTTGCACCACTAGACAATCTCAGGGAATCTCCGCGCTCATAGCGACTGTGCTTGTATGGTCACATGACTCGTAGCTACCTGTTTATGCCACATTTATTGTACTTGCATGATATTATATTTAATTAAAAAAAAATACCATATAATTTTTACCATTGTCTTATTGCATACTACAGTTACTGTAGCATAATTGTGCACTTGTATATATTTTAGGTTTCTACGCTTTCCAGAGTGTCTTTTGTGCTACTATATATAATTAGTATGTCATACATAGTAGCTATTTTATCTCTGGTTTTGGTGCGGGAAACAAAATGATAGACCTCTATGTTATATTGGCAATGCCTTTCAATTCATTTTTAGTAGTAGTCATTTATATTATCGAAATACCCAGTTTTTATTTTGGCAATGCCACTTAACATGATTTTAGTTGTGTATATCATACCATGTATATTATCATATGATTTTAACAAATGAACAATCTTGTATATACATGTACATATATCTCTTTCATTTCTATGACAAATAAGTCTGTAAGGACTTTTCTTTTCTGTCAATAAAATATCTGTCTGTCTGTCTGTAGTTGAACATAACATATTCCCGTCTATGCTCCATCCATATACTGAAGCATCTAACTTCTGTGGCCTAAACATCAGGGCATTCTTTACCGGAAAGTTTGTAAATGTTCTATGTTCATTGAAGGCTTGCTCAGTTGATGGTAATCAACATAATTATCAACAGGTGATGCTGCCCTGGCCAAGTTGCTAACCACAGAATAAGTTCCTTACGATATCAAGCCGGAAATCATTAATATGTCCAAGAAGCCTCAATACGTTTTGTTTGATGATATTGAACATAATTCCAATACCCTAGCATCCAGCCATAGTAATAGCATCACATCAAGACAAGAAGGGTCCTGGCAGCAGGTTTGGAATGAGGTCAAAATTCAGCAGTGGTCACTTTAATTTATATAACATAATATGTATAGGCGATTGCATAATAATGTGAATATCAATATTTTTGTCTCATAAAGCTGTGCAACAGATTGGTCTACAGATAATTATGTATCACCAGCCATCACAGTATAATATGTCGAATACCCCTTCTGAAGGTGAACTATATGCTGTTGTCAGCTCCTTCGTGATTATTGTCTTGTTATGTCGATGATGTTCTGAAATTTGATGTTTAGATCGGTCCTCGTATTAATCAGTTAATAATGTGCGTGTGGTCTTTTGTATATTTTGAATAAGGCTTTCATCATGTTGGGTGTCATGACATATTCAGTGTGATGAGCTGCTTGTTATTAGCAGCAGCAGTCACCAAAGCTGTTGGAACAGGGATATGTTTCAGCTTAGACATACCCTGCAAGTAGCCGACATATGGCTAAAATTTAGTGCTGGAATTGCAGTAACGCAACTATAAACGACTACAATGTAGTGACATTACTCTTGGGTAACATTTTTATTTTGTGTTTAAATCATAAATGTAAGTCTACACCACGGTACTTATCCTGTCATCAGAGCTCTACACCGGTGACACCCACGAAGAGGTGTAAACCACCAACCCGGGGATACGTCTCTGGCAAACAATTATCTGGATAGGCATTCATTACACCCAAAGGACATCTAGCATAATTTTATACAGTTGTGGATTTGATTTCATAATTGTAAATGTCGCCAATGACTGGAAATGTGTCATCTCTGTTTTAGCAGTGTCATGGTGTACATGTGGCATAACGATAATTGGTACTTAAACCTATACAATTGTGCTGCGAGTGTTTTGTCCGCCTTTCTACAAATTATTCAGTTTGACAGTTTGATCATGTTAATGGTTTGTAGATTTCAATAATAACCACACAATGATTTCTTTCAAAAAAATGTATAAATCTATAAACAAATACTTTGATGTTAAGTGGTAACATCATTGGATGACGTAATAATTGTATGTAACATTTTAGAACGTATGACCACATTATACATTATATTATCTCGTCGATTATATATAAATAATAATTATTGTGGTTTTGTACTTACTCTACGACATCACATTGAGGCTCGTAATATAATGGGTTCATGCAAGACCTTGGGGTAAAAGGGTTCGCATAACTCAAAACTTCTGGTTCTATCAATTTTCACAATTATGCCATCACTTTTGCCAATACTGAGGACAAACTATTTCCAATAATGGCGAATATAGATTAGATTAGTGCTATATATAAATATTTATATTTTTCGAACCGTGTAAAACGATTATTTTGCATCCCGATTGACGTGATTTTTTAAAAAACGCGTTATATAAAAATGCTCAATGCTGTGAGAATGCCATCATGCAGTTTCATTGAGTACAATACCTATATAACATGAAAACACTGAGAAAAAAACTTTGGATCCACTTTCCAGGTTCGACCAAAAATATGCATTTGACCCCTTGACTATATAGTCTAAAGTTATTAGCCCATATTTAAAAAAAAGCTTTAAACAGTATAGGCCCACTTGTTTTTCACCGTACTTTCCAGGGTCGTGTACCCGTGGAGTCATGAAGTATAAAGATACATTGGGTGTTGATAGAGTGATATAGAACCTGTGATTTGTATGATTTAACCTCCGCTCGTGTAAATTTAGTTTTTCGTTGTTGCCGCGGCAGATAATGAAAATAAATGTTTCCGTACTTCCGGCCGTGCTTTGGTTGTCGGCGCCGTACCAGTTGAGTTTATGTTGCACCCGCGCAAACCAACAAGAACACGTGGGAGAGCAGCAAACACAAAACATCTGCATAACATTTATTCAATGTTGGACTAATATCAAAGACGTTGGGTCGACGTTGTATAAATGTTATGCAAATGTTTTGTGTTTGCTGGGATAGCCGAAATCGTTGAAAGATAAAAACTATGCATAGTTGTTTAAGATTTGAAGTGAAGAAAGTTTTTTTTTACTATTGCCAACATATGTATGTACCCATAGTACTTTAAAGCTATAGACCACTTTATGTATGTTTCTGATTTTAGTTGTGCCACAGTGATCTACATCTCTGTAATCAACCTGGTGCGTTCTAGATGCAGATGTGTCCCTATATTCGTACAGTTACACAGTTGACTACTCCTTTAAGATGACCTTACCATTTCATACAAAAAAACTGAAAATAGAACAGACA
This sequence comes from Flabesymbios commensalis, assembly GCA_964017125.1. Lineage (NCBI taxonomy): Eukaryota > Metazoa > Annelida > Polychaeta > Terebellida > Flabelligeridae > Flabesymbios > Flabesymbios commensalis. The sequence continues at coordinate 22,832,451 of OZ024902.1, read as the reverse complement.
ACATTCAGAGACCATCGTGTTAAGCTAAGTCATGTTAAATTTGATCAATCCTTAAAGCGCTAAATCAAATTATTTATTTTGTCACCAGCTTGACGTTGTGTCTCGCTACCTCGAACCACAACTTAAAGTGGATTAAAATTACTTATATATGTTCAATTTGAGGCCAAACATTTGGAAATCTTGATGTTTAAACACATATTTTTTTCCAATATCAGTGATTTGAAAGGTTAGTAAAACGGATTAAAAACGTGATTGTCGTGATTAGCGGCGAAATAAGCTGTATTTTCTATTTAAAAACACTGGCTTTAGACCGTATACATGTATATATATATATAGCGATACAGAACAACGCCACGAGTTGATCTTTGCCCGCCCACGAGAGATGGACCCGGTGCTGGATCCATGTTGGTCCAGCGTCGCAGACGATGGACCAACATGGATGCAACACCGGGACCATGACTGGGTGCGTTCATATCAGGGGCATTATTCATCCTATAATTATTTTCGTCATATGAATTAGCAGTATGCTGAGGGATTTAAAATCATATTGATTATAATAGCCCGGTACGCACTTCCGAACAGATAAAGAAGTTGACTCAATCTTGGTTTAATGTTGGGACAGCGTCGCAGGCGGTGGGCCGACATCAAATCAACATTCAGACAGGGTCTGGTGTCTGCTGGGTACTTTTCTGTTTAATATGCTGATTCTCCGTAGCAAGACAAAGGTGTATCGTCTCAAATAGTTACGTCTGTTACTCATATTTTGCCCGTGGCTGTCGCTGCGCATCAATGGCGCCCGAATGGCCTTCATCTTGGCACCATAGTTTGCAGCATAGCCCCAAAGCAGTGTGATTTGCCTGAACACAGAGCTATTTCACCTGATTTCTATTCACCTGTTTTGAAATGAATTGCTGTTGCGATTCCCAACTAAAAGTGAATACAAATGCCATGATTTGATATTTAAAAGAAGTAAATAAGCTACTGTTTCAAAATAAAACTCAGAACGTCTTCATGCTGATGGATTATATTTTATTCAATGATTTCACAATCTATGCATATGTGTTCTATAGGACGTCTATAGAACCTCTTCGGTTATGCCATTGGATACGTTGCTGTAGCAGCGTCCTTGCCACCAACCCAGCAGACACAAGACGTTGAATCAATGCTGATTTAACGTTGGTCCAGCGTCAATATATGTGGACCAACGGTAAACCAGCATAATTTTTTTTTGTCAACGTCTTGTGTGTTCCGAGAAAGCAAACAGCAGTAACTGCTTACTTTTCATGTAACCTGGTAATGCTGTTTGCCTTTGTACGGCACCGTCTCAGAAAAAAACAAAACGTTGATCAAACGTTGGTTAAAAGCTGGCCCATCTTCAGCGACCCTGGCCATCAATATAGTAGAAGTCACATTAATATGTCACTTCTGCGCTGCACATTTTTAGCTGATTTCTAAGGCAATAATCATCCGATTTGCATGAAATTTCCCAAGCATTATTTGCTAGTCTTAAAGCCAAAAACAAAACATTATCTGTCATCTTCATCCACTACAAGCCGCGAATTGCTGTCGTAATTCTCGACTTTTAGTGGATGAAGATGACTTGAAGTGGGTGGCAAATGAAAAAAAAATATCCTCATTATTAAAATAGCTCTGTGAAAAAGTTCGTTTTAAAACCCCTAGGTGCAGGAAAATAGGCCTAAGTCATTCTTCAGAGATGCAAAACGATGCTTTAATGCATCGTGAAGGTATAGAGGGTTAAAATTATATTTGCCATGTTGTAAATATCTAATTATGACGCTTCTTCATAAACTATTAATTTGATTCAGTTTAAATCTTGAAATTTATTTTCATGTCAAATGGTCTAACTTCTGGATATACTCATGAAATTGTCAGGGTTGTTGCCGATAGACTTGCAAAGATTCTTTGTAAAATTTTATTGAATTGATAGAGAACAGACTGAGAAATCGACTGAAAACATGCAACACGGGTATAATGTGACTTCTACTATAAGCAAGCATTGTCTCAACGTCTCGTGTTTGTTCACCTGATAATCTAGCAAGCACGAGACGTTGAGCCAATGTTGAGGTAATGTTGGCCCACGGTCTGCGACGCTGGCCCAACATTGTGCAACGTCTCGCGTTTGCTGGGAGTGGACTAAAGTCTCACCTGACAAACTGTTTCATTCATTCCTGATTCTGTCTCAGACACCTCAGCAAACACGAGGTGTTGATCCAATGTCAGGATAATGTTGGCCCACCGTCTGCGACGCTAGACTAACATTAACCCAACATTGGTTCAACACCTCGTGTTTTCTCGCTGCTTCTCAGACGTGCTGATACGAGCTGGAGCCTGCCATCTCCACACAACCATGTCACATCAAAATATAGAGGCCTACCCCCACAGCCGACGAAACTCAACCGTGTACATCAGCAAAAAGCGCCGAATCACATCCTGTGAGAACATAATGTGTACTATTCAGGCATCAATGAATAGATTCCACATATGATTACAATTACATATTACAGACAGAAAATAGATTTAAATATGAATATATATGATAAACCGCTACATAAAATTACATAATGCTATTACATACAGCATAATAAAGACTCATGCTATGTACATAGTTCAAATTTATTCCTCGAGTATATATATCGCCACCTTTCATATCTAAGGGGACGATATATCGATCAATTTCTATGAATAATTACAAAATGTTATCAGAATACGCGCATTTGTGACACTTTACAGTTGGCATAACCATATCGATTGTGATTCACAAATGGCAGATAAGACAATACATAGGATTTCCAGTAGTATAACTTTGCAGTTCTATTACAAGTTGCACATCAGTTTACCTGATTTATAAGCCCATATCTAAACAACAAAAATCTTCAACTAAAAAAAATACAACATAAATCTGTAGTAGACTAAATAATTATGTGTTTCACACGGATATTTCTTTTAAAAATAGTAGTATCAGCATGTTTATTTAGAAATGACATAATGCAGAATCATAGTACTTTAATGGCGTATTCCGAGAAATAACCAGACAACTTTCTTAAGTAACATAGGGTGATCCAGAGTGCATGACCTGAGTACTGGAGTTAACAAAATACACAGAATCTTTCTCGTAGATAAGAGCTCGCTGCCGGCAGTATCGTGAAGGTGGCAAGATGAGCCTAACACGCAGACTAAAACCATTGTAGACCCAGACATTCTGTCAATCATACTTATTGACTTCCTCGTATTCTGCCAAAGATACTGATGATTCTTAGAGTGGAATCTTCCAGATAAACACATGAGTAGAGAGATTATTTTGCGGTAATTAACATTAATTTTCATGTCTTTTGTGATTTCTCAAGAACATTTAAACTAGAAAATATAACGAAATAAAATTATTTACAAATGAAAGAAACCCACGTTTCGGGACAATGACTTTTAAAATTATTGGAAAATATTGTTCGATGCATCAAATCATTGAATCGGCTATTTAAGCATTGTACAACTACTGTACACCCATAGATACGGTTCAACCCTTAAAGCGTCGGGATCGACTTTAGTCGTCAGAATCTGACGTCTGTGGATGTCTGATTCTGACGACTAAAGTCGATCCCCGCACTGTAAGAGTAAAAAATATTAATAATGGTCGTAGACCCATGGGCATTCAAATAAAGACATTAAAGACATTATGATGATATCAAATTGAACTAAACCTTTTGATCAACGCTGAAATATGTTTGAAAAAACCATGAGACCAAATGTTTTTTCCAATTGGAAGTCTCCATGAAGGTCTTATAGTTAATCTCATTTAAATATCTATGTTATGGGTGTACGGCCATTACAAATATTTTCATTCTTTCAGTGCGGGGACCGTCTTTATACGTCAGAATCTGACGTATTAAAACGATTATCGCGCTGAAAAAGTTATATGACAAAAAAATGAAGCAAATGATTCAGAAGCACAAGGGCTAAATTAAAGTATTTGAAATATCACCCCTCCACGGAGCACATATTTGGCTCAAAGATGTAAATGATATTTAAATTTAAATACAAATTCCAAAGTTTACTGTTTAAAAAGCTGTTTTACTCTTCTTTACATTCAGGTATTTCACATCTTATTATAATGCACTAAAATGCATCATAATCTGAAACTATTTGGTGAATAAAAAACAAATACTTAATGATTATAATTATTAAAAAATCCCTGCGCTAGCAATCCCAGCATGCTATAATATATATACACGATCGTGATCACATTGGTATTATGAGTATATTGTAAATATCATGCAAAAACTCAGAAAAACACTAACGAGCTGTTAATCACAACAAAATAAGATTTACATTAATTTTATATGGGTAGCGAGAATTTGAACGATTTTACAGTTTTGGCGCATGCAAGAATAACTAAAAAAAATGAAGTAAAAAATGATGCACTTCAGAAGCAGAAGTTGTGTCTATGAACATGCATGTAAGACTGGAAGGCTGGTAAGTTCTTGCCCCCCTCGACGTTGCATCCGCCACACATGTTGGTTAGTTCGGACCACCTGGTACTCGGCCACACTCCACTACGGATACTCATCATTACGGCCAGGTCACTGAGGGTAAATCAACCAATGCGTACTGATCTAAAGCCAAAAAGTCAGTGACTGCTTACTTAAAAAGTAAACAGATACTGTCTTTTGGCAGACGGTGACACAGCATTAAGCCAACGTCGGGTCAATTTCGCGTGTTTGTAAACAATTATAACGAGGAAATGGTGAGAGTAATCCATGAGAACAAAGACATCCTCAGTTTCATGTGTACCAGTATAACCCCTTAAAGTTAAAGCGCTAAATTGAATAAATTAAATTCCCCCCCCCCCCTTGAAGCTGTGTCTCGCTACCGCGACCCACAATTTCAAGTGGGTGAAGATTGCTCATGTTTTTTTAACTTGAGACCAGACATTTGAAAATATTGATGTTTAAAAGCTCATTTCGTGCCGCATAACAGTGATTTGATCAACTAATAAAATGGATTAACCCTTGTCCTGCTGCATTGTTTTAATTGTATTTTTCGTCATTTGAAGCCGGAATTGCTAACGCAATTTCCAGCTTCAAATGACAAAAATATTTAATTTTTTTGAAAATACACATCTTCTAAATTGAGTTATTTGACTAACTGAGCATCTACCACAAACTATATTACCCATTTCAGTGACATATTCTTTCCCTTAAAATCTGCTTGAAGCCGTATATATGAGGGCGTAGCAGGACAGGGGTTATAAACATCTATAATCGTGCTTAGTGGTGAAAGGGTTACATTTGTTAATACAATCATATTATTTTCATTGGCGTCCAGGTGGAAATTGCAGGAGCAATTCACAGCTCAGAATCAACGACAAAATTTAATCATTTATTTGGGCTGTAAGCGTGAAAGGGACGATATTAAAATATTATAATACGAAAAGTATGTATTATAAAATCAGACTGATATAATGTATATATATATCATTATAACAAAAAACTCAAGCATAGATGGGAAAACAAAACATTGATAGTTACACAACATCACAAATGGGTTCAAGATCGATGAAATAGTAAGTCTGTAAGTAACATAAAACAATAAAATATAAAATAAAAACTCCAGTTGTAACGAAAACAATTGGTTTAGTTGCAACTTAACTAGGAAATTGGGAACATCTTAGCCAAGAAGGACTGAGAGTGGTGAGAGTACACCACTAAAAGTCCTACTCTTGGTCTTACTGGGCTAGGAACATCTAAATACACCATAACTATAATCTAAGCACGTCATAGAATACACAAACATGTCTATTTTTGCACATCATCAATAAAATACTCATCTATATTATCAGCCATTACACTTGGTTCACTGGTATTTAATACATAAAGAAACACAAAGTATCATTTCACGATTTCCAGATGTCATTTATGTCTTTTATGATCTCGGGACAAAAAACTGTGCACTTTCTAAATTGGAGAACTGATGACGTGCACGGACAGATCCTGTATTCTCCGGGTGACCCACATCAATGCATTCTGATTGGATAATATAGTCAACCACGCCATTCATATTAGTCTATTCTAGGTTGATTTATTTGAGAGATGATATGTAATGAGATGGAGAGTGGACGATGCACAATGTGAGAGGTATAGGTAGACAGAGTTAAACATATAGCCTGCAACCAATGCTGCTTTCACATTGAACCACCGTCTACGACGCTGGCCCTATGTTAAAGCAACATTGGCTCAAATTTTACGTCTAGTTCAATGCTGTGCCACCGTCGTACATTGAAGCAGCATTGATTCAACCTGCGGTGTCTGCACGACACGTTGAATCATTGTTGGTTAAATGTTGAGC